>JAVQJF010048002.1:0-11989 GCA_036023855.1 Gadopsis marmoratus
TTGTCAGCTGCATGACAATGGCACCTGTCATGTGGCTCAGAGTGACGACAAGGCATGATAATCACTTTACACACCCTCTTCAACTCGACTCAGTGCAGTTTCAATGTGTTTTGCTGGCATCTGGCATGAGTGATGAATGGTTTATCCCCCAGAAATCTAAATTGCACAAATAAAATCGCTTGGACTCAATAAAAAGCATCTGTTCCAGTTTTGGGTTTGCATGTATGTGTGAGTGAGTGAGTCTAACTCCATTGGGATAGCATTATTACTCACTCTCTCTCCACCCTGGTGTGTGTGTGTGTGTGTGTGTGTGTGTGCGCGTGTGTGTCACTTCCCGCCTTTGAACACACGGTGGGGCTGTGAGACCTGTGCTAATCACCAGACCTTCCTTTCTCATGTTCCTCATCTGTCTATATACCTTTTCACCTCGTCGGTGCTGCCGTCACCTTAATGTCACGGCGGTGGAGTGAAGAAGACGTGACCGCGGTGGATGGGGGTGTGTGCGTGTGCGTGTGTGTGTGCGTGTGCGTGTGTGTGTGTGTGTGTGTGTATGTGTGTGTGTGTGTGTGTGTGTGTGTATTCCTGGGGTCTTGTCTTCCCTCTCCTGCTCAGGGATGGCAGCGCTTGAGTAGTCTGTGGGAGACATCGATTTGGGCGGGACTGCCACTCTGTGACGAGACAAACCACAAAGTCATCTTTCCTTCTATTCAAAGTAGGACGGGCTCTGCAGTGAAGCACGGGGATGACGGGCAACCCTTACAGCCCCTTAAGAATGGGAAAATGAACTCCCAGCCCAGAAATGCTTCATGCTCAATGATCCTTCAAGGCTTTAAATTGTTTTACCAGGTGCAATCGGCCTCCTGAAATGTCACAGAACGGCATCTTGGACTTTTATAGCTTTCCTTTGATAGATCCTTAAAATCAGCTATAAGTTGGTATGAAAGTGGATTTTGGCTGGGAGAGAAGAGAGGTTACACTTCTCAGGCAATGGCCTCTGCTGTCAGGTGAAAACCTTGAATTGGCATAAAAGAGAGAAGAATAAAACATTCAAATCATCAAAAAGAAATTGGAGACGTGAGGTTTTCCCCCACAAAAACAGACTCCATCCAAGGGTGCAGGGGAGCCTTTATCTTTATGCTGGCTGTCTTGTTCCGTTTCAGGGTCAATCATGTGACGCTCACCTTTCTGGACGCATTCTAAATTCCCACAGAGTCGTTTCAGTGCGAAGATGACAAAATACTTCCCTTAATGGAATTAAGGGGTTTGTGCAACTTAGACATATGTGGTTTTATTTTAGCTTCTCTTCTGTTCCCTGCTGCACCATTAGCAGAATAAATGGTGCCTTTTCTGTGTTTCTTCACCGTAATGCATCCAGGGAGCAGATTTATGGAGTGTACGTGCTGTCCCCCCCCTCCCCCCATCACCAACCTGAGTTTTATTCGTGTACTCAACAAGCAACCACAACTGGGAGTTCCCCAGCGCTCGTGGCCAGTCAGTATTTGTGCTGGTGCAGCTGGGTGCTGGATTCAAACCGGCGATCCTGTCCACCGTGTCCCGGTCCAGCAAAAAACATCTGTCGTGTCACGTCACAGCAATTTAGTCTTATATTCAGCCTTCAAAATGGAGTTCTCCTCAAACAAGCAGATGTTTAAAAGCTCGGTGAACGTTCATCCAGAGCGAATGCTTTCCATACGCACGCGCCTAAGATATTTCTGCATATTTCCTGCGCTGTCAACCCAGGATCAGCTTCTTGTGTTCCCACTACTCTAATCCGTCTGATTGAACCATTTTGCCGTCGCTCTCGGACTCTAAAGCCACTCTTTACTGCTGCCAACTGTCACTTCACTGCTTCCTTGAGACACACTCCACTTCTCAGCGGCAGGGTTTTCAAGGTCCCATCTCAGTCAGCTCCTCAGGGTTCCCGCTCCAGGTCACATCCATGCAGTTATCTTCAGAGAGACATCTCCGAATGGGGGGGGTCCTCAAGTGACATTTTTTGTAAAAACATCAAAATTGTCATTAGTTTAGTAGAGATGCACTGTGGAGTTCACTTTACTGAAACATTTTTAAACACATTTTGTCCTTGCTTACATTTAGTGTTGCTCTCCAAAAAGCATTGCGAGTATCCTTGGAGTTGTATTGTTCATAAAACAACATTTGCAAAGACAACCTTTAGAAGCATTTTATTATTACAATATTTATTATTGTATTTATTATCAATTTTTTCTTGCTTTTGTTTTGCCTTAATGTTCGACTTTCTGGGTTTTACTGCCTTCTGGGTATTTCTTCTTCCTCTGTTGAAGCACTTTGCGAACTCTGTTTTTAAATTCTATATAAATAAAGTTATTTTTACAATTATTCCTAATGTTTCAGGAACTTCTTAAAACAAGTTTGTATCAGAGGCAAAAAAGAAAAAAGTCTCCATTTAGAGGCAGAACTTTCGGTTCTTGTTTAACAAAAGCCTATTGTATGGCTCAAATGATTGGTGCAGGGTGTTTGTTATTTCTGACGCCGCATGGTGCTTTGCCTTATCCAGCTTTCACAAGTTCCATTATAAACTACACACTTGAAATGTATTTGAGCCCTGTGGTCGGGCTAAACTCACAGCCTGGAGAGCGTTGCGAGTGTAGAAGCGTACAACTCTTTATTTCTGGGAACCAATTTTTGGGCCATGGCTTTATTTTTCTCTTTCCTGCAGGACTCGCGGCGTGCACAGCTTGGCTGCAGCAGGGCTACAATCAATCAGCGGCTATTCAAACACAATCAGCCATGTTGTGCCACGGAGCCACACAAAACTCCTCTCCAATTACCAACACAATCACATCTGATTGCTCGTCATGTGTGTGTTGGTCAGTTTCCAGGAGTTGCCGGTGCTCGGGGAGCCGGATTTCTACTCCTTGGAAAGAGAGCTGATGTATTTCAGCAAACACAAATACACTCTGCCATATTGTAAGGTGCTTGTGTATTTTCTTTTAGCATAATCTAATCTTTTTTTTTTTTCACAGGTTATTTTTCAACTGTTACTACCAGGTGTTTCTCTTTTGCCTCCTTTATTTATTTGCAATTTGGCAGCACAGGTGCTTTTACAGGCCATTAATAAAAGCTGAAACTGTGGCCGTAATTGAGAGCGAGCGAGGCAGAGCTGCTATTTCCAGATATTTATTCATACTCCACACAAATGCACTGGTTTTTTAATCCACTTAACATTCAGGCTCCAGACGTCTTCTCCGTTTCTCTCTGTTCCCCACAGTACAATATCAATGCACTGTTTTGTTTGTGGCTCCATTTTAAAGCAAATACACTGCGGCCTTATCGCTTGCATCATCCTCACAGCCCGAGCAGCAAAGTCTAAATAAGCAGCAGAAAGTATTTAGGAAATGCTCACAGTGTGGGCTGTTTTTCTGCTCGGCAGGAGGAGATTAATGGTGTGTTTGCATTCCGTGCGTGCTGTTCATCGTTGTGCTGTCCCAAGAAACACACTGCTGTATACAGTGAGGACATATAATGGAAAATAAATGTGGCAGGAGGAGAAATACTCTCCCAGGGGGATCGCTGCGCGGATAGGAAACAGTGTAAGAGGACTTTAGTGTTAACAAATTAGACGTCAGGTCACTAAGATGTAGTTTATGTTCATTTTGTTTTCTTTGTGTGTGTTTAGCCTCTGACCTCTGGACAGCAGTGGAGACGTGCCATCGTCAAACAGGCTGTGATATTGTAACCTGTAGAAGCAAATTAAGTGGCTGCTGAACAATAAATATTATTAATAAACTTTATTTGTATAGCACCTTTCATACAGGGGGTGTAGCTCAAAGTGATTTAGAACAGAAGAAACGAGAGAGAGAGAGAGAGAGAAGAGATCGTTAACAAAGATGAGAAACGCATGTATGCCAGGGACAATGAAGTATTTGAAAGATGAGACTAAAACAAAGAAGGCAGGCGGCCAATAAAATATGTCAAGAGAAAACAACAGTAGAGCAAAACAATATGTCAAAGATAAAAACAGATAAAACCAGACTGGGGAAGAGCGACAGTTAAAAGCAATACTGAATAAATAGGTTTTCAATTGATGCGTCAAAATGTTCAGAGTTTTCATCTCTCATGAAGCCTCGGGGAGGGAGCTCCATAGCTAAAAGCGGCTGAGCTGCCAGTTTTCTTATTCGTATGAGAGTTTATATTTGAAAAACAGGCAGCAGAGGATCCAAGAGGCTGTGAAAGGATTACAAAACAACAAAGATTCAATAACGTGGGCCGGACCCAAATCGTTAAGAGCCCTGTTAACAAGTAACTTTCAAATCAATCCTGGAAGACACCGGGACAGGAGCCAGCATCTTCTGTCAGAGCTTCGAAAACCCAACGTCGGATTGGTGGGATTTGTGTCCGTGACTTTCCCAAACTGCCTTGGCGCTGCGATTGGCCGGCTGTGCGGCGGTGAGAAAGGAGACGGGGCTTTGACTTCTCTCTTTAGCTCCTCATTCTTGCCACAACTGTTCCTGTCAACCCGAGTGCAACACCACGGACGACCTCCAGGAGGGAGAAAAGGTCAGCCGTTGTCCCTGAATTTGAACCTCTTTTTACCCGGCCTTCGAGTGCCGCCGGTGTGGTCGGACAGCAGGTCGTATAATTTAACCTGGCCCTTAAGGCCCCTCAGCCACCAGTGGGGCCTCCACGTTAACTGAAAATGTGAGCTCTTTCAGAACAAAGTGGTCATTTGAGCCCCCAAATACCAAAATGTCATTACCTGGAAAGGCATGATGCTGATATAATTATAAATGGACTTTATTTACATAGCGCCTTTCAACCTTAACGGGTTCCCAAAGCGCTTTTACAGATTGGTCTCATTCACACACACACCCCCCCCCTGATGGCGATGCAGTTGCCTCTCAGGGAAAAGTGTCTCGTCAGTGTTTTAACAAATGGCAGGTTTGGGGTACGATACCAAACACTGCGATTTAGGAGCACCTATTCCATTCCACATTTGGGATTTGTGTTGGAATCCTGCTCAGGGCCCACAGCGGCTTGTTCTGGCCCTGGTGGGTGAGCAGAAGCCGTTTCAGCATCTTTGAAAATGATGTTATTTTTGTTGAAAAGAAAGATGTCTGGAAGGAGAAAATGTGGAAAAGTGTTTATTCATCACTGAACGCTGGTGGATTCGTGCATCAATTGCGCAACAACATGATCACAATCCCCTTCTGAACTCAATCACAATCGGTATCAGTTGTTGAAAAGAGCCGACAAACACAACGACTGAAAAACAGGTGACGGTGTAGCTTTACATGTTAATCACTCGGCTTATCTGTGTAATGAAACAGCAGAATCACTCAATAAATGTGTTTGAAGAAGTGAAAGGTTTCAGTCCTGCAGTCTAGAAATGATCAGTCAACATTTCATCACGTCATCATCAAAGCATGATTTAATTGGAGGCAAAGGTCCGAGGAACGATGATCATTCATGATCTGCTGTAAAGCAGCAGACGAACAGTCGCAGCGTGCTTTGAATATGGTGCATATAAAAGTTTGGAACAAAACTATAAAACAACGTGATATAATCAAAGCGTCTTGAAAAAGTTCTAAGAATATTATCTGAATGCTAAACAAAGTGGTGTTTTGAATCCACTATCAAGAACACGTGCTTCTGTCGGGACGGTGGATTCAGATGCCCATCATCATCATCATCATCATCATCATCATCTAAATGTTGGAGCCGCTCAGTAAAACATCTACTTTTTACTTGAACCAAAAGTGTATTGATCGACTCCAGACTGTGCAGAACTCAGCTGCCAGGCTTATAACCAGAATCAAGGAACTGCTTTGGCTTCCTGACGCTGGCTCCCAGCACGATTTTAAAATGCCACTGATTACTTCTGAGGCTCTTCGTGGCCTCTCTCCTCGCATCTAGTACCGTACGCACTGCGAGGTCCTCGGTGCAGAGCTCTTTTGTCTGTTCCAGAGGCCCGGCTGAAAAGCTCCAGCTACATCTGCCGTGGCCGTGGCGTGGGGCTCTGCGTTTCCTGTTCTCGTTAGCTTCCCTCCTGTGTCAATTCCTTTCGCCTGGTCTCCTGCAGGACTCGCGGCTCACCTGTGACTCGTTGGGCCTGTGTTTTTATATGTGCCTATTCTTTCCCTTGTTGCCTTTTATTACACTGTGTTGCTGTCTGTTTTCTTTCAAAATCGGATGATTTTATGACTTGTTTTATTTTGCTGCCTTTGTGAGGCACGCTGTAAAATGGATTTTGAAAAGTGATTATTATTACTGCTGTAATACAAGAGGAGAAGCTGGAAGTGACAATCCAACTCTTTCCATATTCCACCGAGACTCCATTTTCTTCATTTTGCGTCATATTGACCAATTCTGACCATAGTCAAATCTTCGGCATATTCCCTGTTTATGTTTCTAAACTGTCTATTTTTTTGCATTTTGAATCTTGACTTTTCCTGACTTGTCATTAACAACCCATTGGATGCTATTAGTGGGAAAGGAGTCCATGCAAGCATCAACTGATGACTGAGGAGAAGCTGTTTGCTCTTCCAGACACATCTATTTTTAATGATGTTGACTCTTCCAGGCGAAGAAAAACAAAATCAGGACAGAGGCGATGGCATGCAGTGCCGTGTTTGCCCTGCAGGTGACAGCAGTAGCATGTTTAAAATGCACACATATAGCAGGCGCACACACACGTGCACAAAGAAGGAGAATCAAATCCTCATTATTTTAATAACATCTTGTAAACGAGACATTCCAGTTTTGGTGCATTTCCTTCTATAAACAGATTTCTTATCAGTTCCTTTTTGGATTCATTCTATCCCATAAACACTCAGCTTTTCCTCTGTCACGGCTTCGGCCAGCTCACGTCTCTCTGTGATTTGCTCTGTGCCCTTTTTGTCCGAACGAGCGTCGCCACAAGAACAAAAACAAACTATCAGCAGATCTGCACTTGTGTGGAAATAATATCGCAGGAAAAAAAGTCCATTTCAATCAAAGAAGGGGACATTTCTTTCACAGTTGTGCACCCTTCCAATAACGTCTTTTGAGATTCAAAGTGCTGAGGGGAGCAACCCAAACCCTGACTGCTGCTGTTCTCACCAGACTCCAGCTGTGTTTTTCCCACTTTGCCCACTGAAGGAAATCAGTGGAATTGCTGACCTTCCCCCTTGGGTTTAAAGCGATGACAAATACAATTAGGTTTTATTTGTACTGCTTGTACGCATTTGGCCCCTTTCTATGGCAGGTTCATTGGCTCGAAAGATAAATAGTTATAAAGTGAGTCACATCTACGGTTTGCACTGAGTTAACTAGGATGCCATGGTAACTGCTCCGAGGCAGTCTTCCGACATTTGGGACAGTAGCTTTCAGAGAGCGCAGCATTCAAGGGCAGATAATCTGATATAATTGGTAGAAACCTTCAGCACAGAACAAGGTTTCCTTCGTGACTTTGCTCTGGGAAGCTGTGAGGTTTTATTAACCTTAATTCACCGAGCCAAGGCTTTTGCTGAGCGCGCACGTTGTTTTCAATGACGGCCTGCTTCACTTTCATACAGTTGCACACATTCTCAGCTGGAAGCTCCACCTCTGGAGCAGCTGGCTGTTATCTGCATCTCTCCACTGCAACAGCAGCAACCACATAAGATAACTCAGCAGACAAAAGGATTATTTTCAGCTGAGAGACATTGAAGATCCTTTGAAAAGCCAAAGGGCACATAGATCACCCATTTCAGGTTGCTTTTATTGTGCTGTCTTGGAAGTTGTAGCCATCACATAAAGTCATTTTTATATGACGTGAAAGTACTCGGGAGCTCCAAGGTCTAAGGTTTGACAAAAGCCTCAGCTGCCCTCATAAGAAGGCCTCCCACGGAAAGCATAAAGGGCCCTTGGCTGTGCAAGAAATGCAAATCATCACCTAAGTACACGCCCAGGTATTAGATTTAACCTCATGTAAAATCCTATGTGGATACACTCCCTTCTGCTGAGGATGTGTAGGTTTGCCTCCTGCTGGATGACACAGAAAACATGCCGTAATAACCTTTAGTAAGGACATCCCTCCTCCCTCCTCCTGGCTGGAGGGGGAGTCGTTTCCTGGGCAGCGCTGGGGGGGCCGGAGGGGGGCTTCTGTGTTTTGGGAGAAAGCAACGAGAAATTAAGAGGGAGAGACGTGAGCGAATTGTATTATGTGAGGAGAGGAGCAGCTGGCAGTGAAACCTGTTCAGGTCCAGCGATATTCTGGCAAAGAAGCTTTGGGTGAGTTTGTCCTGAGTGTAATAGGCAGATCACAGAGATTTCATACCGCAAAGATTCTCCTACAGAACGCTCATCTCGCTCTGTGCGCTCCACTTTTAGATAGCTGCAGAAAGGCCACGCAGGGTACCTGGCGGTGCACACGCTGACTTATCGCCGGTCGTGCAACAATCATGTGGCTGTTGTCAGTTAAGCCGCTCGGGATTTATTTGCAATGCTTTGTAATCCCCAGAGGGCGATAAGTAGTAGTAAGAGGCGTTTAGGTGGAGCATTTTGTCACAGAGCATGCAGCGTTGCTGAGAACTTCCTGCCCACGCAGGAACTGCAGCCCGCTCGTAGATGCAGCACCGACGGCGAACACACACACACACACACACACACACACTCAGGGGCATACACCTGCTTGCATACACACTCAAAAGCACACGTGAATAATTTACACATGACTGCTGTCAGAGGGGAAAGCATGCATCTCCGAAATGTTTTATGGAGTGGGACAACCACCACCTTGTTTTTAGGTTCTTCACCAGGGGCCAGTGCATGAACCGGGACCTCCCGGTGCTAGCAGCTCGCTAACTTCAGACATTCCCGCCGCCAACTGGCTGTATACGCCAGTGTGTGTCACGCGATACTGGGGACGTTTCAGCAGTCGCACAGATCTAGGTTTTAAATTAGTCATACAAAGAACACGTTTGGCGTAACGTTATGCTTTGAGATTTTTACTAACATATTTTAAACCACAGCCAAAGCAACGCACAATCAAAACTTTTCCGAAACATTCCGTTAATTCCAAACCATTTCCAGGCCGGGAAATTTTTTTTTCTGACTTTTCCAGATATTTCATGACTGTGAGAAACCTGAATCTTTGAAATGACATCTACTCCTTATCCTTCATTAACAAATCCAGAATCTATAAATAGAGGTTGTAGGTAACTGCTGGACACAAGACGTCTCCTGTTTCGCTGTAAAGTCCGTTCTCAGTGTGTGTGTGTGCTCTCTTTAACAAGATGAATATTGGACCAGGATTGACCCCCAAACTATTTGTGATGTCACAAAATCATGCATGTAGACCGTGTGTCTTGTAGTTCGCCAAAACGATAAAGATCCCAAAATTGTGTTCAGCGCAGTTACAAGGTTTTTCCCCCCGACAAAAATGTTCACACGTGCATGCTAACACAGCTTTTCAAAGACCTCTCTCTCTCATTTGTTCCCACTCAATTTACTGAACTGCGTTTGTTTTGGGGGGATTTGAGGGGATAAAGTGCACATTAATGGACAACTGTGCTTCTTTTCTCAAACTTAAATTGCTGCGAAAAGCAAGAGCAGAATTGTAAAACACATTTATCTGCCTCAGACAACCGTCTCCACTCTGAATAATTAATGCTTCAGGCTTTATGTGTCCTGCTGGTTTGTCCTTGGGGCGTGTTGACTCGGGGCGCCGACAGTCCAGGTTGCCGCCGTACGTCAGACCTCCAGAGCAGCTTTACATTCAGACGGTGTCGACTGACGGAGCGCACATTTCTTCAGCAGCACAAATAAATAAACCGTATTAAAAGCAGCTGCAGTGGCTGCGAGTAATTGAATGTGACAGTAAATAAGTAATCATGTCACTGTGGTAACGTACAGTAAGTGCACATATTAAACTGGTTAACGTAGAATTTGAAGCAGTTTTGCTTTCGCAGAAAATAAGGCAGACACCAAAATAACAAGCAAGGAAGTCTTGATACTGTAGAAGAACAGATGTGTTGTCCTGTTATATTATCATGAAAGAGTGGATTTCATTCTTTTCATTTCAACTAACATTGTATGAAGTTTGTCCTCTCGGCCTAATAGCTAAATGATATCATCCTAATAGTGGCCCGATCTGACAGACATACTGTACATAAGGTGGCGGGAACAAAACTGCACAACAGTTTGTCATTTTACTCCATGTTTTGGGTCACTGTGAAGCCATGACAGTAAGAGTTGCCCATGCTGGAACATTATTTTAAAAAAACATGTTCACTCATAGCCAGACTGCCAAGCAATACGGCTGTACAGAATGTACATGAGCTGAAAAGACTTTCGGCATGAAGTGGTACTCCGAGTCTTTCTTCAAGGTTGGCAGGTCTATGTCTGTACTTTGTTCTGTATCTATCCAGGTAGCCGGCAGGCTGACATCTTGGTTTTGATCGGAAACTGAAGCAGAGGTAGTGTCACAAAAGGTGACTTCTATAAGTCAGGGTTTCTGTGTAAGCATGAAGCACGGAAGGTCAGAGGTGAACCTCACAGTTGGTCTGAAGTGGCAACAATTTGAGTTTGATCGTCTGACTGTTGCCATTGGACTAAAATCTTATAACATATAAGAGTATAATGGCCAAAACTGCAAATATTAAAAATCAGGACATAAAGAAAAAAGTGGAATTTTCACATTTTAAACAACCTACTTTGTACATTTTTTTTTACCCCAGTTATATCAATAAATGTTTCCTCATGCATGTACAATTGCACATCCATTAGAGTAACAACTGAAACCGTTCATCCTTATTGTATGTGATTACAGTGATCTTCTCATGAACTTGCACTGTGCTCACTGCAGCTATAATTCATCAGGCTACACTGCAGTGACAGAGATAGGCTGCACATGGGGGACTAGTTTAATTCCTTTCAGATCGGCCGCACAGTCGACAAAGACATGAATTTGAGGTGTCAAGTGTGTCCTCTCCCCCTAAGGTCAAGTGTCTGCAGCAACACGAGGAGCACCACGTCCGAGCGCCTCGTACAGCACGGCCGGCTGAGATAATCCTGCAGACGGGGAAACGCCGCTCTTTTGCTTCTCATTTCTCACATTTTCCTCAGAACAGCCCGTGGAATACAAAGAACCTTAATCCTCCTGCTCAGTCGCCGGCAGCTACAGCTCTCAAAGTCCCTCCTTCACATTTTGATAATTGGAGAAGAGAAAAAATCGGCAGCATTGATTACTGGCGAGTGTGGATGTAGAGGATTTAAGCCGAATTTAAAAACATGCTGTGGCGCGTCACAGTTTCCCCCGCCACTCAGAATAACCACCAGCATTTTAAAATCCATGCAAAGGTTTTATTTTGTCGGCGGGGTAGGTCAGCTAATCGTCTTCAGACGTGGACTCCACTTCATCTGGATTGAACTAAAGGAAAGAGTAGCTTAAGCACTATGTGCGAGTACAAAAACTTATTTTATTCTTGGTAACATCGTGCAGCGCAGGAACAACTTAGTCGTTTCAGTTTTATCACATAACATTTGCTGGTTCTAGATCCTCAAGTCCTGCAAACAAGACCTGACAAGGAACAACCGCTTTTATAGTTTGCTCAAATTCCTGATACAATTTACGTGGCCTTTCACCTGATAAGGACCTCTAGTGGCGGTGCAAATGACTCACACTTGCGACATGTTTTCCAACGTAGGAAGTGTACGTCGATTTTGCACAAAAAGGTCTATAGGGTGGTGGTTGGCGTGGACGGAGGGTTTACAAAGTGTGGATCATTACCACTGGAGACCACGGTTCACGTGCCATTGTCTGGCCATGACTCACGCTTAAAGTGACGGCTGGCTTTTTCAATGAGCATATACTGTATTTATAGTATAGAAATGTAATCAGACTTTCTCCACGATACTTCCCAAACCTTGGGCGGCTGTGGCTGAGAGGATAGTGCGGTTGTCCATTAACCCCAGGGTTGGTGGTTTGATCCCAGCTCCTGCTGCCCGCATGTCGAAGTGTCCCTGGGCAAGACACTGAACCCCGAGT
>JAVQJF010048004.1:0-22089 GCA_036023855.1 Gadopsis marmoratus
CATGGTGGAATTGTTGGGTCTGTACATATAGAGTTGGCTTGGACTTGCTCTATATTAACAAGTGCTATGAGATAACTTTGTTATGATATAGCGCTATATAAATAAAATTGAATTGAATAGTAAATGATTCCCCATCTTTCTTGACCCCTGATACACACAGACCAATCAGGCTGCTGCCCCTCTGCTTCTGCCCTGAACCTCACTAGTTGTAACTGCCTTTCATACCAAAGCGACAGAAATGATAAGGACCCCTGTTTCCAGTCTAAATGCTAAGCTAAGCTAACAGTCTGCGTGCTGGAGCTTCACATTTACCATATATGAGAGTGGTGTCAACCTTCTCTAATAAATCAATATAAATAAGGTTTTTACTTTAACCTCAGACTCCTATGAAGATTGGTTGTCAACAATATCGCCTGATATCCAGTTTTCTAAGAAAATGTGTTATTGCTTCCACATTCGTCCTCATTACATTGTCAAAAGGGGAGACGGTGTTGCTGAGAAAGTACTACCATTGATTAAATACATCACACTGATGTGACCTTTTCCTGGTACTCAGTATGTCAGGGTGTAAGTGAGATTATTGCCTTCTGCAAAGCTAGAAAATGGTCACACACACAGTCACCTGGAGCACTCCCTGGTGAGCGTCTTGCACTCGCAGGCGATTTAATTAGGAAGCCATCTTATGAAATGCACCTGGTTTCACACTTGCGTGCCCCCTGACTCACAGCTAATTATCAAGAGTGGTGGTGCTGCTTTCTGACGAGGTCGCAGGCCAATCAGCGTATTTAGAAATGCAAAAGGCGCCTTACAAGACCTAACCTAAATCAACCCGGTGGTCAATCCAGATTCCGTTTTTTTTTTTACAGAGGGAGAAAATTCGTAATCACCAGCTTGTGTGTAGATAAAGAACAGTGTGAAACAGCGCAGTGCTCTCCAGGGTCTGAAATGAGCCACTTTGGGTCAAAGCAGGGTCGTATTAATTGATTTTTCTTTGATTGTCTGCTTCACATTGATTCCCTTTGCATCTCGACCTTTTCATCTACAGAGAGATTAACCAGTGGTACATACAGAAAACCAACGTGACTGAATTGTTAAAAAAACAAATCACACCAAAACCATAACTCTTCCTCCCAAACATACAACTTACAAACTCAGCAAAGCCAAACCATTCATTCCTATATTAAACAGGAAAGTCCTGTTAATCATACGGAGCTACAGTCTCCATCAGCTGCTGTGCCATTCTACAACCAAAATGCTTTTCTGCTGCGATTTTAAGATTGGAACATCTGTCCACCCTTACTGATCTAAGCATCTAACCTGCTCAGTCATCATGCAGCTTTTCACTCTGGCAATCATGAGCAGAGTCTTTTGGGACTGAAATAGTCTATTGGGGACTGGAGGCAACCAGGAAACCGGCAGCGGTTAGGAGAAGGCTGATGTAAGACTTCAGAGTGGAAAAAGAAAAAGCTGCCACCTCTGCTCCCTGGGACATCTTGTTTACCAGTGCTGCTTTTCTACTTTCTTCCCTCACATTTTCTGTAATCTGCCTCAGCCCTCCAGCAGGCATTTCAGATGCCCTACTTCCAGGTGATGCATGCCCCCTTTTTAAACAAGAATCCACTACTTCTCTACATTTCCAGATTCTAGCCTCTGATGGCAATCAGATAGTCTGCTCACGATCGGACCAGCTGGAAGCCTCCAACACGAGTGAAGCAAAGTGGCTGCAGGTCTGTGCTCATGCACACCTTCAATTCTTCACTGGCAGATTTGTCTGACCCACTGTGTTTTTTTTCTCTTTTCTTTCCCCAGTGTAAACCATAAACCTAGCTGCTTCCTCACTAACAGTGTTGTAGAAACTTTGCCTCTTGTTTCCACAAAGTCAATAATTAGTTTATATTACTAAAACATTGTTTAAAGAAGAGTGCTGCTGATCTCAGGGGCCTTGCATTTCCTCCCACGTTCTGCTGTCCAGGGAGAACAGGAACACATGAAAGTCAACCCACAAGCACACATTGTAATATGAATTATTAGTGGCAACATTCAATATATCAGTAGCAGAGGCTTTTATAATTGCACTTCCCTGTTGACATTCTGGCCCACAAGTGAACAGACCAATGACAGTACACCAGAAAACAAACTTTCTTTTTTGTCACCATTATCTTTTCCGTGGGAATGTAGCATGTTTCAAGCTCTCTAGATGCTCTGTAGCTGAGAGATGTTTTAACTCCACTGTTCCGCCTTCTCACCAGCATGGTGTCACCAAGGAGCTCTGTGTCTCACACTTCAATACTTTAGCACCTGCATCCTCGTTAACCTAGACCCTTGTAGCGTGGTTGCTGTGGCAACAGAAACTGAGTCCATCCCTCAACTTGATGTTTTGTTGCCAGAGTGGAGTTGTGCAGAGGTTGATAGTTGAGACTTGATTTGTTGTGTTGTTTGGTTTCCTGCACAATTCCTCGAGGGTTTGTCATCAAATGTTTGAAACACTTGATGCTGAGATTTTCACCTCTTGACGGGTTTAGGGGACAGGAAGCTGCGATTTTAATTATTCAATTGATTTCCCGCAGGTGCAATCAGTAGCCACCTTTTAATCAATGACATGCGACTGTTTTACACACTGCCTGTAATCGTGGGGTTGCCAGTACAACAGAGAAATAGTATCTGCGTGCATACCAGTACCCGCATGCTGTGTCTAGCAGCTATAACAGAAGACTAGAACAAAAGTCACCAATGACCTGTGAGCTGCAGCATTGAATAACAGCAGCTAACACTAGTCTTGACTGACTGTCCAGATAAGTGTGGTCAGCGCTCGTAAATTGTCCAGAGTGAGTGTTTTCTGTCCTCCATGTAATGCCATTTGTTACTGAAGAAAGAGTTAAAGGGCATCGCTCTTGATTCCCACTACCAAAATTCAAACCAATGGACTAGATCATCATCATTCTCTATAAATCCCAAATGTGTCTTTTACAACACAGATTAACACTGGACAAAATCTTAATGCAAATTATTGCTGTCTTATTGTCTATTTATATCAATATTTGCTCTAAGGACAACAGGAGAACTGGTCTTTGAACAGAGGAGAAACTTTCCCTACCAAGGTCCAAATCTGTAAACATAGTGACTGAAACCACTCTCAGTTGGCACAATATCATCATACATTGCTGATAAATCCAGACTTAATCCAGACTTGAGGTGCTACAAATGGGAAATGGGCTTGTTTTAGCAGCACACGGACAGAAATATGAAAGTGATCATTTGTGGTTTCACGGGGAAATTGATGGTGTAACTATTTCTTCATCAACAACCCTGTTGCTTAAGTAAGGCTGCTGGTCAACCAACAGAGACGCTGCACATACAGCATGTTCTGTGCACACAGATAAACTGCTGTTAGTGACAGCATATAAAGTGACTTCCCCTAAAACCACAAACTGTCATGTTTACAGCTTAATTTGTGTTTGAATTAAACAAACGAGATACGGGTTAGTTAGTGAGCTGTAGAAGTAGGCGTATTTTTTAACTTTAGAGCCAGACTAGAAGTTTTCCCCCTACTTCCTGTCCTTGTGCTAAACTAAGCTAAGATCAATATCTGATTACTCCAGCTATAAGCATATTTCCCCAAATTACAAGCAGTTCTTGTAATGTGTAAAATGTGCTTCATTGAAACTTAAATAGGTTGTTTTGGTAGGTTTAACTGTAATTTAACTGTAATTAAAATAGCCAGTTTGTTGTATCTTAATTTTTTGAAATGTTTATAATCACATTAATCTCCCTGAAACCTGCATTATGAAATTGGTTGATTCTGCAGGTATTCCGTCAACAGCATATTTTAGTGAATTAACTTTTCAGATGTGACACTGATACACTTAAGTGAATTAAACCTTCCAACACTTAACAAATATGGTCATTTGGCAGTCGAGGTATTTTAAATAAATAATGTGGTCGGCTACAGCTGGCTGAGCAGAGATCATCGCCGGTCGTGTGTAAGTTGCTGAATGTGTTGTTAGTGAGTCGCTGAGAGGGCAGTTGATTGCCAGTGGGTCTGATTACTCAACTTCATTCAGTTTGCCCATTCCCTGAGCTCCAGTGCACATTAGTGATGGCCTATTGTGGTGACGGCCTGCGGTTCTGACAGCTTGTGTGCAGGTCTCAGGCTGTGGCTGAGCCAAGATCCTAATCGGAGATACTGAAAGGAGACAGATTGAAGGCTGGATTGATGCATAATGCAACACCTGCTGGGGTTGATAGATAGATAGAGATGTCTGACATGTCATGAGAGAGAAAATGTGTTTTGATTCTCTCCTCCACAGTTAATTTCTCATCTGTCTGAATTGTGTTCCTGTCTCCCCAGCACTGTCACCAAGCTGTTATTCATCCCTGCATCATGGAGGCTCGGCCTGATGCATCCTGGGAGCTCATCAACTGTCTGACAGATACAATATATGAGGGCTGAGAGGTCGTCATGGAGACTGACAGTTACACCCCAGGCCCAGCCACCACTGACTGGGTTGGGATGGTGGCCGGCCTTGAGGGAATGGGAGTCCTTCAGGAGCAGGGAGGAGGGGGCTCGTCCAGCAGCGCCACATCCTGGTACATGCCGTACTCGCTGGGCTTCCAGGTGTCGCTCACCTCCTTCCTCATGCTGGAGCTGGTGTTGGGTTTCAGCAGCAACCTGACTGTGCTGGTGCTCTACTGCTCTCAATCCAATTTAGTGGACTCGGTGAGCAACATGGTGACTGTCAATCTGCACGTGCTGGATGTGGCGGTGTGTGTGCTGTGTCTGCCCCTCACTCTGGTGGTTGTGCTGCTGCCTCCAGGACCAAACATGGCCCTGCTCTGCTGCTTCCACGAGGCCTGTGTCACCTTTGCCAGCATAGCCACAGCCATCAACATCCTGGTTATCACCTTGGACCGATATGACATCTCAGTACGGCCGGCCAACAGGCTGCTGACGACGCGTAGAGCAACGCTGCTCCTGGCTGCTGTTTGGGTCACATCGGTAGCTGTGTTTTTTATCCCATTCTTGGACGTGCAGTGGTCCAGTGGAGATGGAGCAGAGGAAAGCGGGCAGGTGACACCCTTGGCGTTGTTCTCACATGGTATGAGTGCAACAGTGGTGCCAGCATGGCGTAACCGAACACTGCTGTGTGTTGGCGCGCAGGGCTACCACACAGGCCAGGGTATGTATTACCATCTTATCCTGCAGGTACCCATCTTCTTCACCACTGTGGCAGTCATGCTGTTCACCTACTCCAGAATTCTGAGGGCTTTAAACATCCGCATTGGCTCCCACATGAAGAAGAACCAGCGGTTCAGGGGCCCCTCCTGCAGGGGGCGCCACAAGAGACAGAAGAAAAAACAGGCGGGGCTCAGGATCAATGATGGTGGGGAGGTAGGAGGGGAGCAGTGCACCACAGATGGTCCTAAACAGCTCAGCCACCCTCCTCTCATACCATCCTCCTCCCCGACCCCCACAGCTACCTCCCCCCCTGCCCTGTCCTCTTCTGCCCCGCTTGTCACCTCTGACACGGGTGCTGCCACCCCCATGCCCACCACTATGGGGGTCCAGGCCTCCGTGTCGGCCATCATTGCCCTGAGGCGGGCAGTGCGGCGACACAGGGATCGGAGAGAGCGACAGAGGCGGGTGTTCAGGATGTCCCTCATCATTATCACCACCTTCCTGGGCTGTTGGGCTCCCCTCTCTGTGACCAACGTGCTCATCCTGGGCATAGGCCCCACTGATGCCCTGGTCAGTCTACGCCTCTGGTTCTTAGCCCTGGCCTACGGCACCACCGTCTCCCACCCTCTGCTTTACGCCTTCACCCGACAGAAACTGCGGCGTGCCCTCCGTGCCAAGGTTAAGAAGAGGGTGGTGTCCCTGCTCCAGGTAGACCCTTCACCAGGGGGCACCGTCATACACAACTCCTGGGTGGAGAACCGAAAAACCAGCCGGCAGGTGAGGCTGGAAGCGAGCGAAGGTACTGACCGCTGCCTGGCAGAGGTCCTGTGAGACTGACACACATGGGCCACTGGCGTGTTTCATTATGAAACTCACTGCTGCGTGAAGCCAGTGTAGGAAATGTGAAAAACAAATTTCCACCTCTGGGAGATGTTTTAATGTAACCACCAGCAGCAAGCCCCTGCTAAACACCTCAGGCAGCAGTGACAGTAGGATGCTGTCGTCGCCGTGGTGTGCACAGCCTCTGCAGCTGAAGAAAATTAAACAACAACAACAAACAAACAAGTGTATATAATTTGCGGACTCATAGTACCTAACTGCTCCAAAGAATGTGTTTAGCCAGCAAATGATCTGATCTGCCAACCACTTAAATGCTCCAAGACAGCTTTAAAAAATGTGTTGATACTTTTCCAACATGTGAAAACTCTTTGAATGTATTTAATATTGTCTTTGCCTTCACTCGGCTCTGAACGTTTTTGGCTACATGGCATGTTGTGTGTTCTGAAATAAAGGGGGAATATGTTGGATGTTTACAAGCAAAACACAATGACTACTGCTACATGAAATAAGATGATGAGATGTAAGTGTGCCGAGGTTTAGGGCGGTGGGTTCACAGAGAGAAGGTGAGGAACAAGTCAGAACATTTAAAGGCTAGTGTGAAATATTAAATACAGTTTTGCGTTTTTGTAAATAGTTGTTAAACGGTCAATTTTACAGTGTTGCAATCTTGCAAAGCTCCGTCTTATAAGTGCAACTCATTTGCTCCCCAATTTGATTGATGTTTTGCATATTCTGCTGGGAAAAGGTAGGCACAGTTAGGCGAGATACCACTATCATATCTGTGCAGTAAATATGAAGCTGCAGACAACAGACAGATTAGCTTAGCACAAAGACTGGAAACAGAGGCAAACAGCTAGCTTGGCTCTGTCCAAAAAACAACAGCATCCCAAACCAAACAAATGTGACATGTTTCCCCCCATCTTTTTATGCTAAAACAAGCTAACTGGCTGCTGACTGTAATTTCAGGTCTACTGTACAGACATGAGAGTGCCCAAAATGTCTAATTCTTTAAAATAGGAGTCTATTTTTATGATTTATTAAATGTTGATAGAATTATGAGTTAAACTCAGCAGGCCGTGCTGAAGAAGCTGGTTGGTATGACACTGTAAAATGGGCAGGTGACGGAGAAAATAACAGGAAGACCTTTCAATATAATGCAGTCCAGTACATCGCCAGAAACTACCATCTCAAAAATAGCCATCAAATTGAATCAACACCTCACTGACATATTCTCAACAAAAACTGAATACTTACAGCCTCATAAGAAATATAAATAATTGCAGGTCTGTTGATTTGGATCACATAGTATTTAAGATGTCCCTCCTTCATTTTTGGGTTTTGAAATAACATTCATGTACATGCTGTAAATACTGACCAGATCTGAATTTATTACATGTGAGATCTACAGTACAAGTTATTTTGTCTGTATGGGATTATAGCTTTTCTAGATTAGAGGAGTGCTTCAGTTGCAGCCATGTGGTCATGTCGTCCCATGGATCAACTCCACATTAGTGTCCAGCAAACACAAGAGAGTAACGTCACCACAGCCGAGCACTGACAGATTGGTGTGGGATTATTAATAGGACTAGTGTTTGCTGTTGACTTTGTTCTACCTGCTTGTGTGTTCACTGCTGTAAAACGGGACTCATTTCGGAGGCCACACACACACACACACACGCACACACACACACACACACACACACACACACACACACACACACACAAGTGATGTGCTCATGTAAACACATGAAAAAAAGATATATTGTATGTACACCAAGAATATGCTATTTTCTTTGGTTTCCTTCATGGTGGTGTTTGTATGTGAAAGTATCACCATGCAATGTTGGATTATATCAATAAATATGAAATAGTGGGGTCTGGATTTGCTGCCTTTCTTCTGTGCTCATGTCTGCACGAATCCATGCATACGGTCTGCTATGTGTTTGCTGAATGCCAGCTACTGAAAAATACAAATTATGTAACACAAAATGTCTTTTGTGCCTTTTGACCAAAATGCCCGGGGCCAGGGGTCCCCAGTCTTTATCTGGCTGTAAAAACCCTGGTCTCAGGTGTAGCTGTGGTAACTGCATTTTTCCTCATGAAGAATATGAAGAGGAAACATTCTGCAGCGTCCATATTGCTCACATGATTATTCACTTTGTACCTAAAGGGACACACAGTGATAAGAACACCAAGTTCTCCTGGAAACTACCATACATTGTTGCAATAAATAAACACGCTCGTGCTGAACATTCTGTGGTCTATGTGTGTGTGAGCAGAGACTGCATTTTGCGTATGATGTAGTCTTTGTAATCAGGAAGCAGCCAATAATATAGTGAGTAGGTGGTGCAATTTGTGTGTGTTAAATTTAGCAGGCTTGTCACTGTTGGCATGGTAAAACTCAAACTTCACTGTTGAACTGGCTTTGTGAGGGGAAGCCATCCTTCGTTGTTTCAGTGGGTGCGTCCACCTTCAGCATGGGTGCCCTCAGTAGGCACTGAGCACCTACAGTAGCTACCTGGCAGTGTTCGTGTCATGCTCCTCCCAGTGAGCGCTGCTGAACCCTCCAGTTAAAAAGCTGCCAGCATGTCTGTTTCAAAACTTTGCGTGGGCTTTGTGTTGTGGAGGAGGGAGGCGCTACAGACCTCTGCAGCATGGGAAAAAGAAGGTCATTTATGTGGGATGAAGCCTGCAGGGCAAAGTAGCCTAATACAACAACGCTTAAACCTACCGAGAACAATCAGGCCACTGCACCTACTTATGGTGATTTTTACATTTTAATATCATTTTGGTTGAACTCAAATAGCAATTATAAATCCCAAACACATTTAGATTAGTAGAGACACAGTATCTATCCCAGTAATAAATAGTGCAGCTCAAGGGGGACCTCTACTGTTATCACCCGTGATTGGACCCTATGCATTTATAAGCCGAAATAGCTCAGTTGGGAGAGCGTTAGACTGAAGATCTGAAGGTCCCTGGTTCGATCCCGGGTTTCGGCAGGAAATGGTACTGTGTTTTGCAGGCAAGATTAAATAAGCAAACAGGTCTGGACTTCTCACTGAAGCATGTCATGAACTAGACCCTCACTATGAACCGTTGCTCTAGCAGCTCTTTACCACTTTCATTTTCATAAACCATCAAAAGCAAAACATAGACAAAATCTATGTCGCTATCTTGTTCTACTATGTGAAAATTATTTAAAAAGAAAATATTTCAGAAAATACGAATGGACATGCAGTGAAATTAATAGAAAGATAACAGAGTAGCCTTTTAAGCTGCAAGGACACAGGTGTGAATCTTATTGACAAAACCGCGGAACCAGCATCCTGTCACAAACATTATGAGATAAGCACAAGATGTAGTGGATGAGTTCATGTAAGGTATTTGAAAATAATCAGTCAAGAAGAAGATGAAGAACCATGATTGTTGTTAAAGTAATGGCATAGGACCTCAAGGAACCACAGAAGATCCTCTTCTTTTGTTTTATTGAGATTAAATTTTGATCAAATCTCTGCCAGAGATAAAGTTTATGTCATTTAAGAAGTAAGTTACATTTTCACAACCTAATTAAAATGTATTTATGTATGTAAACACATTCAGAAAAAGCCCCCAGGGAACATGTAGTACTGAAAGCAGTGTGAAACCCCACTGTGAGGCAAACAACATGATGATAATGGTCAGTAGAAGCCCACATGATGATGCATTGGCTCAAGGGACACTGAGCAGATCCTGCTGCTGATATGAACCATAAAGAACACTCAGTGCTCTTCCAGACAACTGGACATTGTTGGAGTGAGCACAATAAAACTGTTGTGCTAAACTGTGTCACTGTTTGAACTACATCAGCTCAGACTGCTAGACCTTTCAGAAGTCAGTGAAAATGCAAATATAATTTGTGTCTCTCTGCCCTCAGTTCTGCCGCACATTCTGCATCTGATATGGCTCTATAGCATCATGGCTGCCCTCTTCCATCATAGACTCCCTGCTCCCCTTCCCATCTGGGAAAATGTAAATATCCATTCACAACCTCTGTCTTCTCTATCTTTTTAGCTGTTGTGTCTACATGACTTCCTGTCAGTGCGAGCATGCTTTACTGCCTATCTTCACATCAGGCTTTCTCAGCCAACGTGTTTTAAATTTCCTTTTTAAATAGGACTTTTTGTAACCCTCCTGTCTGCGTGGAAATTAAGTTAACTCAAACCTTAAACAAGATGTCAGCATCATCGTGTCTGTCTGACTTTGTGTGCGGCGCACTGGGCTCTGTGTTGCTCAGCTTCTGAAACACAACTCTCCTCATGAAAGCCAAGATAAAACAAGAAGATAAGGCATGTGTGTGAATTTGAATATTCATGTGTGTTTTTTGGAAAAATCGGAATTTAGCATGAACATACAGTGATAGTACTGTCAGCATATTACACCACCCACATATTAAAGGTTATTGGCATCTCCTAATCTAGGAAACAGTTTTTAGACACTAAAAACTAAGCATTACAATGCTTGCTATTAATAATGAGGGAAAATACCCAAAACATTTAAACGTGTCAATAATGTCTGCGGCACATGCCATCCAATGCTAGCCCGACCTCTGGTGGACACATCGACAAATTACACGGGCATTAATGCTTTGCTCTTCAGGCCGAAATGACTCAGTTGGGAGAGCTGAAGGTCTCTGGTTCGATCCCGGGTTTCGGCACAAAAGAAGCCAATTTCGAGAGCAAGACTTATATGATGTGATTATTTAAGGTTTTGTTTTGGGGTGCAATATAGAATATAGCTGATAAGCTGCTTAGCTGGAGGCAAACTACCCCGAAAAACAGACAATGGTACACTTACCCTGTCCGTAACCCTGAATTCTGGATGATTTGCAGCATTCGCTTATAATGTTCCCAAACATTTTGAAAACACTACTTTAAACATAAAGCAACATTACTTTAAAAGTTTTAAAATTATGTTATTCATTTATTATTATGTCATCATTATATTTCAGAGAACGAAACGTTTTGGAGGATACTGACACACAGCAGTGATACATTTAACAGCCAGTAGATGGCAGGACTCTTGCAGGGTTTCGCTACAACCACTGATCACGTAAGTACAGGTGGATTATTGCACCTGCACACACGGTGCCAGCCGAGATAGCTCAGTTAACCTTTGTTTCATTCAAGTGACCACGTTTCTTCAGCGTTCTGATTCTTACATAAGACTTTATTTTTACTTGTACTGTCAGGGTGCAGTAGACACATGTATCTGGAGAGACAAGTGTATCAGATAGTTTATTTACATCGCAAATAACACAACTTTATCTCTGAGAAGTATAGAAGTATAGATTATATTGTATTTCTCATCTCAACTGATGTTTACTTTGGACTGTCTTCCACTGTATAAGGCTATGTTGCTGTAAGATCTGACTAACGAAACTGGATGATTGGTTCAAATTTGACCTCTGCATGCCAAGCTTATTTAAAAAAAGTAGTAGCTGTAACCACAGAGATATGGCAGCCAATTCGTATATTTTCACACGGCTGCATACGGTGAAACAATGTCATCTCTACCAAGGATGAGTTAAGTTACAAATGTGTTGATGCGTAAAACCTATGGTTTTGTTTATTGCTGCAATGGGACAGAATACAAAAAGGTGACAAATTAGAGAGAGAACATAACAAAATATATGGACAATAAAAACAAAACATTTGCTACAGATTCTTAGATGTTTTTGTTAGTAGTTACATACTTAGGTTACATGAACATGTGTTGTGTGTATATGTATAAAGTGTGACCAAATTTGCGAGGAGGACAACAAATAAGCTAAATTTAATAATAACAATAATGATGAATACATTAAATATATGAATAAATAAAAAAGAGAAAAAGCTGGTGAAAAAATTAATATATATATAGGACTTACAGGAGAACATTATAACAAGGAATAATACATGAAAATGAATGACTATAAAAATGTGGAAGCAGTTCATAGACAGAAAAAGTCAAGAAAGAGAAAAGGGGTTGTGTATGTGTCTGGATGTGATTTGTATTCACTCACAGTCATAATGATAAATCTATCTATGTTGTTGAAACCATGCACCAGCTTTAATGAATATAAATTAAGCACACTGGTGAAGTTATTGTAGCTGAGGTCAAGGCACAGTGGTACACGTTTTTGTTTGCTATGATTGATCCAGATAGATATTATAATATTAAGTATGTGTAAGAATGAAGGTGAAAGGTGTGTGTGAGGTGTTTATGTGATGGATGTGCATATGCAGAAAAAAACAAATAAGCATGCATACCTCAGAAATGCCTTTTACTTGCACCTAAATACATCGATGGGTATTTGGTTCTATAGGTTTTTTGTCAGAACTAGCTGAAACACTGTAGTGCACAATAAGCAACTACGTAACAAAACACCACTTGTGCTACATCACCTCAGGCATCAGATCATGCCAGGAGAGGCTCAGCAGGACTGCAGCAGGTCTATGGGGCCTCCTATGGTACGCTTCTGGTTCTGGCCGTCTGTTCTATAATATGCCTAAGTGCCAGGCGAGGGCGTGTAGAGGCACGGTCCAAGAGAGCCGGTCCAGGCCGCGGGCCACCAAGCAGGTCAGGGATTTGCGTCATTCCCATTGAAACCTGAATGAATGGCCAACTGGCGCTCTGTGGTGATGTGCTAATCAGTAGTGCAGTGATAATGAACAGAGAGAGAGAGAGAGCAGTTCAGAGAACTAACAACACAGGAGATTGGCAGGAGGGGATAGGAAAGGCGCAAAATGTTCTGGTGAGCTGCAGGGTTGTGGAGAAACTGTCTGTGGTTGTGTGTGTGTGTGTGTGTGTGTGTGTGTGTGTACACGATGTCTGCAGACTCGCAATACAATTAAAAAAGCAACCAATGAAAGGAAGAGGAACAACAATATCGGGGTGGGAGGCACAGTTTGATCTCTATCCTCCAAAACCGTCTCACAGCAGCATAAACACATTTTTTACTGGAACGTTTTTTCTTTTCTTTTCTTTAATGCAGTGATGTATCGTTGCATCTATGCCTGCAGACAGTGCAATTATGTTTGTGTTGAGGAGTGATTCTGGGGTCACATTGTACATCTCTTGTGTACTTCAACTCACCCCTGGCTGCTTAAAGCACATCAGTCTACAGAGATTGCAAACTAATTGTGAACGACCTGCTTTCTCATTTGTCGCCGTGTAATATCCCGTCCTGTTAGTTATGCAATGTCTCTCTCTCTCGCTCTCTCTCCCTTTTGATTGTGTTTCCACTGCTGTAGTCTGGTTTCCTGGTGGGGCTTTGTTCCCACTGCTCTTGGAGAGCTACAAAGAATGCCTGAAGACGCCTGTCAAGCTCAGTTCAGTGGCTGAATGAAACCCGCAGGTGGAGAACAGTCCAGGCACCCGGACGGATGGACGGTTGCGGGGAGAGGATGTTTTTCTCTTATTTAATCAAAACGCTATTCAGTCTATAGTTCCACTTCCAAGCAGCTTCTCACAGACGCCCCGGTCAATTTGGCATTGCTTGAAGGCTTGCATAATTGGAACAGCAGTGACTTCTACCCAGCAAACCTTCCCCCTGTTTCTGTCCTACTTGCGTAACATGTTGAGCTCCAAGTAATAGAGCGGTCGATGTCATACTGCCAGGAGCCTTGCCTCAACATATATAAATATCTTTCATAGAGTACATAAACAAGGTCATGATATAGTTACAGTTGCAGTGATTCTGAGTGATGGATGATACTGGTTTAGTCATCTGTGTGAAGGTTCCAGTTTCTCTGATATTTCTACCCCAGCCTCAAACCCCACCTCCCGCAAATACATTTAAAGCTGCATTAACAGTTTTCTTTTCATACTTGAACATGCTGTAAGCACAAAATTGACATATTCGGACCTTATAAAGTAATGCGAAGGTCACTCTTCGCAAAACGTTCCCTTTTTGTCATCCTCACCAAGTTGTCAAACATCCTGATAAATGAGTTCAGCTGTTCACACTGGAACACTAGACTGTCCTGTGACTTGCAGATTAATGTGGCTCAACACGTTTTTGTCCTTAACGTGGTCAGAAAGCCGTTTATCGCCAAGCAGGTTTTCACATACAAGGAATTTGCCTTAGCAATTATTATTTATATTCATTAGTAGTTGCATAACTCAAAGAAGAGTGCAACTAAACTGGAGAGATCTGGCCTACAGAAGAGAAGCAAGCCAGTGTTTTTCTAAGATGGTCTCGTTGTGGAGCCCTTGTGACATACCCCACCATGATGCACACAGTCCAAATGCGACAAGGGAATGTTGTCTTCTAAGGGAACAAAGTATGACCTCGCTTTTGTCCTTTGAGGCAAAAAGGAGGCATTGTCTTCTCAGACTCACTGAGTAGAAAGTAATGAACCCACTCACTGTTCCTTGTACAAGCTCCAAGGACAGTGGGGGGGCTGGTTTCTCCGTGTAGATGTTGTTGTTTATGGAATGGGTGTTGTTCTTTCCCTGCACTGCGCTGACCTTTGCAAATGTGTGGGTGCTGATCTACGTCATCAAATCAAAGCTGCAATTGACGAAAGCTTGCAATCATTGTTCTATTCACTGAACAATGTTGCTCAAGTTGCGGCTGAACTTCGAGGGCTTGTTGTACAAAAAAAAGAAAAAGACAAAGAAAAAAAAGAAAATCTAGATCAAAAGTTGTCGTCTGCGGTGTGTCACGCTGGTAAATGAATTTGAAAAATGCATTTGACCAGGAAGTACCATAAAAGGCAGCAGAATGTACACACTGTGCTCCCTGATCAGGTTTTTCATAGTTTAACACTTATCTGCTTCTATCGCAGTAGTGAGCAGTTTACTGACCCCCTGCTCTGGATGTTCCAAGCCAAATGAAGACCACTGACAACATCTACTGGACACTGACACTACCAGGTGCACCGGTCCAGGTGACGTGCCCTGACAATGAACTTCCACAGCCTGAGAACTCACACCCATCACATCATGTTCTTCTACATTTCATATCCTTTCCCCCTTGACCCACAGAGGTCACAAGAGTTCATGATTTGATACCTAATGTCACACTTTCAAAAGACAGTAGCTACTGTTGCGTTCGCAATGCCAGTTCTTTCCTTCTCTGCCGCGAACGTGTGCGTCATTGTCACTGTCTGTTTGGGCACGTGCATGTGTGTGTGTTTTTTCTCACGTTGCTGGTGCACCTGCGGTTTTCCCACCATCTGGCAAAGGCCGAGTGAATGAGCAAATTTAAAATAGAAGCTGAGTAATAAGTCTAGGAGAGAACGTGAGACGACACTGTGGGGTTGGGTCCAGAAAGCAAACACTCTCAGGCAGAACAAGTGTCTCCTTCAGAACACACACACACACACACACACACACACACAGCAAAACCTACT
Source organism: Gadopsis marmoratus (assembly GCA_036023855.1). Lineage (NCBI taxonomy): Eukaryota > Metazoa > Chordata > Actinopteri > Centrarchiformes > Percichthyidae > Gadopsis > Gadopsis marmoratus. The sequence continues at coordinate 15,397 of JAVQJF010048004.1, forward strand.
GGCAGGATTGAGTGTCCCTCTGAAGTGGGTTTCTATTGATATCTGTCTGGAGCCTGGCAGCGTGTTTCCCCCGTCTAACGCTCTCTGCAGGACTCAAGCTCATAACCTGTTATGCAACTCTGATCTTCAACCATTGTACTAGATGTAACAACAGGAGTGGACCAACAACAGATGTAATTTTGACTTTTTCTTATATAAGATGTAATCACCACTGTTATCACCTCAATCTACCTTTTTTGCAGAAGAATGAAGTAACTACTTATTTGTCAATGCTTTAAATGTACAAATGTCCTCATGCTGTGGCAGATAAAATACGCAAACACTTCAAAGTACCAGTGCCACATTGGAGAAACCTGCGTTCACAACTTTACTCATAAAATTAATTTAATTTAATTAGTTAACTTTAAGTCTGTAAAGAGAATTTTAATACTAAATGTGGAGCCGAGTCTGGTGCCTTTATCATAATGTTGGGGAGTTTTAAGTACAGACATCATAATTGCATCATAATTCAAGTTTGTCTCATATGTTGAAAGTTAAATCTGAATGTTGCAGTTAGTAGGCTAAGTACAGATGGCAGATAAATGTAGTGGATTAATAAAAATACAACATCCCTCAGAAATAGTGGAGTAGAAGAATAATTAAGTCTAACACATTTGAACAACTTGAGTAAAGTACCAGTACACCCAAACTGTGTTAAAATGCAGTAGGTATGTAATAAATGTAAGTATGTAAAGTATGTAAGTAAGTGAGTATGTACTTCCCACCTCACTGGTCTTGCAGTAGGTTTCTACTTTGATTATTCGCATCCTAATTGGTGGCCGGCTACCGCTTTAAACCCCCCCCCACCTTGTTGCCATGGCATCCAAACAGCTACTTCCGGAGTTGTGGGCCAATCAGTCATATGCAAAAACCGGAAAATGAACATTTTCAAACGAATGGAGCTCTGCTGCAGAGGGTTACGGCTTCACAGGAAGTGTGTATGAAGTGGTCATTTTAAAAGTTGAAGTTTTCTAGAAATTAAACTGTTGTGAGACTTACGGAAACGGCGTGCGCCGTAACGTTAGATAAAATGTTAACGGAACTACCCTGGCAAACATTAGCGTCGTAACCGAGGTTGCTGCTAGCCGGAGCGGTGGTTAACGTTAGAATTATTAGTGAGCGTCTTAAGAGCAGTTACGGTAGTTATGGCCGGGGTGTCGGAAGAATAAAGGCAAAGAACAAAGGTACTAAAACAAGCAATTCGAAGACAGCAAGGTAACGTTATGATTATGGTTATCCGAACACTTACATAAATTAGCTTAATCCAGTACATTACTAATATCTGTGTCACACAACCTGGATTCATCAGAACCTGATTTACCTCAATGAATCAATGTTTTTTTTCTTCTATAAAATGTAAGAAAATGGTCTGATGTAATTATGTCCATCACATCTTCTTAGAACCCAAGACGAAGTCTTAAAACACTTGGCTTTGCCCAACCAATAGTCCAGAACCCAAAGATGGTCCACTTGCAAAGATGTAACAGAGCACTACACTGGAGAAGCTGGAACCAGAGAGTGTCTGGAAGCTTTGCCTATAGAAGGACGTTTCAGATGTAGTGTTTGTTGCATTTGCCTGTTTTAACTGGTATTCAACATGGTAACTTCTCTTCCACCATATGAGTTTCAAGTGGCAATCCACATCAGATGTTCAGATGTTGATCTGGCATCCTGCAGTCTAAATTAAAAGTCAGCCCAGCCAGCCAACGTGCCCCTTTCCTCCTGATTCCATTAGACTCCTCGGGGATCTCCCCTCATGGAGAGGACTCGCCCGCAAGCAGAAGGAGCTTTGAGTGGCTTGGCCGGCTTCCTCCATGCTCTTGAAAGTATTCAGCGTCATTGAAAGCTGAAGCTCGTTTGTTGTTGCACGGATGATGACGAGCTGTCTTCTCGCCGAAGATACATTTTAGCGCCACGTATTTCACAGGCACTTCTCATTTCTCTGACACAAACATGTTTAGTCATACGTAGCATGTGCAGTGTATTGTGCTTCTGTCCATCCATGTTCCATGATAATCTGCAATGATGTAATCTGCATTTACTTTGTACTGTTATTTAAGTTACAAATGTCAGCTGGGGCTCCCAAGTTGCGGATGCACAACGACATGTAGATATATTGCTAGGAAAAGACACGCAGCTCTGGTATATATTCAGAGAAAATACATTTATATATAGTGATTGGCTTTGTTAGACAACAGTATTTCAAAATGCTCTGCTTTTGACTTGATTTGACCTTCACAATAAAGTAACTTGATACGTTTCTTTTAACTTGTGACGTTTAATGCTGCTGTGTCACACAGCTCTTTGCTATCAAATGGAGCTGAAGAAATTAGTTGATTGCCAGAAAACGAGTCTGATATTTTGATAATCGATTAATTGTCATTTTTTAATGCAAAATTGCCAGACGTTCTCTGGTGCCAGCTTCTCAAATGTGAAAATACACTGGTGTTCTACTGTGAACTCAATGTATTTGAGTTTTTGACTTTGTACTTTTTTGATTTCAGGATTTTCTGACATTTTTAGGGATTAATCGATTGAGAAAATAATCAACAGAGTAATCGATGACTGAAAATAATTGTTAGTTGAATCCCTGGTAATGAATACGCCTGTGGGCCGAAAAGTAGAATTTGTCCATCTGATTTCACAAAATAGCTTATACAGCAAGATCCAAGTGTTTAGTAGGTTTCGTGGTGTGGCAACAAAGCCCACAGTCCCTACAAGCTTGGCAGATAACATGTTGGCTTGCATGTGCTTTTAAATATATTAAAGTAATGGCAAATTAGCATTTTTGCGTAACAAACCAAAGTGCTTAACCTGCCTGCCACTCCGACGTTATGTTAAGAGGCATTACAGCAGTTCTTGCCTATGTGATGCTGCTTTTCATTCACTTCTCCCCAACTGTTGAGCCACAGCGCGACTAGCATCCGACTCTCTGTCCCCCTCTCTTCTTGCAGTCAGTCATTCAGCTCCTGTTAATCTCCCGAACCTCAGATCTGATAACTCTTATTACACATACTCATACACACTGCCATGTTTACTGGCATTCTGCTAACTGGGATTTAGAGGCTTTAGCTGGGAAGCCAACCAAGGTGCGTTTAAAAGATGGATTTGTCTTTCATGTATATGTATCTGAGCTGATTTACCTTTTTATGGTATTTCTCTGCTTCTATTTATAGGTCTGTACACTTAAAGCTGTCACTGAGACATGGTTGGTCACATCCTTTTACCCTGACTCTCAGGCATATGAGGTCACACTGAGATGAGTAAGCATTGGCTTAGTCATGGAAATAATCTTTGATGATGGGGGTCATAAGAGGAACACAAATGCACTGTGTCGAAAACCTTACAATCGATCCACTCGTACCTTTTCCGGTGTGTTTGCCTTAAGGAAGGTGCGTATCTCCACAGCAGTACAGAAGAGCTTCCCTCTGAGATCAAACCGTAGGGAGAAATAGACATTGACACTGGATACGGACAGGATGAAACCACATCGGGGTTGTGTCGTGGAGAGAAAGTAACACTGCCATCACCTCATTTGAGTCCCAAGTATCAAAGCGTGGTCTAGGCATGGAGCCAGCAGTGCTTCTTTGACCTTTCTTAATAATTCAGGTACTTACCCCACTCCAACAGGGGGACTGTCAGGTCAGGGCTATCGTTCCCCTTCATAGCTGGACATTTACCAGTTAGTCACCATTTCACCAGTCATGGAAAGTGTGACGAGCTTTAATCCTGAGACTGCGTATGATAATCTCCGCATCGGCTCAATTTTTCTGATTAGTAGCTGCGAGCCCGGCTTGAAAGGAGAAGTATGGTTCTGTGAGTTTCAGCATCGAGGTGGATTGCGGGCCTATGCCAGCGAGAACCAGCTGGACGGAGGAGGAGAGCGAGGTATTTGTCATTGAGAGGACACTGAGCAGGAAGCCGTTCCATTTGACGAGTGGCCGACCTGCTCTGAGTAGCTGTGGCACAATCCGGGGCCTTTGCCAGCGACATTCCTCCCTCCACTTCCCGGTCCCTCTAGCTCCCATCCTACCATTCAGGCAGTCTCTCATTAAGTGCCCTTTCGATGAGGGATTACTGAGTTTATATTTAACCTCTGTTTGCACTATCAGTGGACTGTCCGAGCAGTTGTTGGCACTGCCAGCTCATTTAGAATCCATATCTGTGTCCGTCTGGCGTCTGACTCCCTTCACTGTCTCTCCACATTTTCAGCCTCTCTGTTTCACATCCCTCTGTTCCAAGGGCTTCTCTTCCCCACAACAAATGCAGTCACATACACTCTTTGAGCACACGTGCACCTTTCGTGCTTTGCTTGACATTACTCATGTATGTGTGTGTGCCGTGTTCGAGGAACGTACTGTTCCCTTCCTACTGGGCACGAGAGAGTTGTATGGGCACAGTGCATTTTAATTTGACTCACTGAAAATTCACTTGAGAGATTTGGCCTCTGGAGAAATGCACTTAAGCAAGTCGTTCATGGCGTATACGCTGTCAGGGTAGAAGAGGGCAGTGGCATGGAAATAGCAATTTCTATTTTGGGGGGGGGGGGTGTTTGTGTGTGTGTGTGTGTGTGTTTAACCCTGTTGACCTTAGCTTTAGCAATATAAGCTTCATAACTCATAACATAGGCTAGGGCCTAGCAGGGGTTTTCCCTCGAGCACAACAAGCCAGGCCAGAGGTGTTTGAGATTCAGGTAGGTAAGGACCCTCTAGACTCTCACTTGTTTCCAACTCACCCTCCATAAATCCACTGCTGTGCTCGCTTGCTCGCTCGCTCATTTTTTTTTTACTTTCTGCCAGCATCCTTGCCTATCTCCTCCCAGTGGACTCACTCGCTACCTCCCAATCTGACCTTTTCTGTGTCTCAGGTGTGCTGTTACTAGGCCACATTGTGTTAGTGTTATGTAAGTGTAGTTTTGGACTGGGAGGTACAGACAGCACAGATCAGATATATATATACTGTATATATATATAGTGTATATATATATATATATATATATATATATAGGCTGCTGTATCCTATGCATAGCTGTGGATGCTAATGTCCTCACCATGGGGTCAAAACGAGCCGGCCCTTTGTGGTCCACTATATTGTAACTAAACACCAGACAGCTGGGGAAAGTCCATCTGAACACCAAATATTGTCCTGGCCCTGAGTGGAGAAAAGTGAAGGTTGGACATTGTAGATGGATTTGGACAGGAAGTTGGTATGCCCTGTTTTAAGACTGATATAAATTCCTCACAAGAAAGTCTTTGGAGGGATAGACTCTGGGACTGATATAGAAATTACAGCGATGCTATGAGTTTCACCAGGACGTCCACGTCTCGTAACAAATGTATTGCATCATAGCCGAGATGATCTGACAGCTAATTCTGTAGCCTCTGGCTCTTCGGGTCGCCAGTCGCCTTTGTCAAACTGTTTTGAACTGGAAGTCCAGAGCAGCCAAAGAAATTGATTTCATGATTGTAGCTGTAGAGGGCTAAAGCTAGAGAGGAACAGAGCGAGAGGTTGTTTGAATAATTGCAAGGTCTTAATGAAGATTGCAAGCTTCCAACTTAGGTTTAGATGTAAAACCTCGCACATTTGAGCACACTTCAGGTCAACCAAATAATGTGAAAATGCATGCAGATAGTTTGGCTGAGGGTATCGACATCTCTTTCATGGGCTACATGCTGCATGAAGGCCTTTAGGCTGCTTCATGACTCAATGTTTGATTTAGATGGAGCCACAGAAATCCTGTGCATGTACTTTGGTTGTCGTGCTTCTAGGTTATGCGACTTTTAGGTGAGACTTTTGAAGTGGTGCTGTGGAAAAATGTAAGTCTTAACCCATAATAGAAAAAATGACCATCTTGGACTTTGCCAGAGGTTCCAGTTTAATTTAGCTCAGCCAGTCCTAGATAGAAGAATTGCACATTTGAACTTGTTTGCAACTCCCAAACACCTATTATTGGTCTTTGTTGCTTGATTACAATGACAAAGATGGGGATGGAGTGTTTGTGCATGCACTTGTGTGCTTTTTGTTTTCTTGTAGCAGCGTTACTTAGAAGCAGCTGCAGTACTTTTCCGTTGTACGTGCCTTTCTTTCTATCTCTCTGTGGGCCTCAGGTGTTCTCCAGTCAGCCAGTTGGATCAAGACCAAGCTTTTCCCATCAGCACCCGGCCCAGCACCCCAAACCCCAGGAGACTTAACGCCCTCTCCACCACCCTGCTTGTTTATCACCTGCACTACGAAATATCCAGGTACGAAACTTCAGCACAGGAGGAACAGAGACAGAGTGTTGGGAGGAGAGTCAGAAAGGTATCAATATTTTAACATAATTGATGGATGAGAGGTTAATGGGAGGTTCAGCAGGTGATGGGGAACACTGTGAGGGGGAAAGAAGTGAGCATTGAGACCAAATTTGGTCAACATCTTTAGATGTCAGGTGTTGTGGATTGTCTGCATTATGTCATGTTGCTTGGAAGGCCGGTTTCAGAGTACAAAGCACTTAGTAGGGCAGATAAATGTAATTTGTTGGAAGATTGAGGCCTGGATGTTTATGGAATGATAGGAGTGCCACAATAAAGAATAAATATGTAAATAAAAGAATAAAAGAATATCACAATAAATGTGGAAATATAAAGAGAAATAAATAAAAGAATAAAAAAATAA
>JAVQJF010048009.1:0-22594 GCA_036023855.1 Gadopsis marmoratus
CACACACACACACACGTATTCATGCTTTTGGCTTTTTAATGACCAAGCTGAAGTCTACATCAAGCAGTGCTTTATTCAAACTTTTGAGTGTGTCACCAACTGACTAAACGCATGTGACAAAGAGGAGAGGCAAGGCAGGTCAAAGTGCCAATCAATGATTCTATTGGAACCAAACAAACAGAACTATGTACTGTACGAAGAAGGCGTGAGATGTGGGACGTCAGAACATCAGCAGCGAGTGGAATGTATGGTTGAGTGAGGGATGGAGGTTTGTGCGAGTGTTTACAGGGAGCCAAATGGGAAGCCAACCCAAAACCTGGACAGCGTGGATCCCGGGAGAGACCGATAATGACACCAGGCTGGTATTATAGCCTTGGTGATGGCCCACATGGGCGCCATCCAACGACCCTCTCTGACTGCAAGCTCCTGCAGGAAGAGCCCACTCTACTGCGGGCAGGAAGGGGAGGGGCCGTAACAAGTGTTCAACCCTTTGATTGATTGCGCTGGTGAAAACCCCAGTCAAGCTTGGATGTACATTGCTGTAAAGCTGCAGGTCTCCGTGCTCTCGACATTCAACAGCCGTACTCTCTTGAGGAGATGGATGGAACGGCCACCAGGTTTTCACGCCCAGGAAATGATTAAAACAAAACAGACAGTCGAGCATTTCTTCTTGATTGCTTTGAATCGCCGCCAGGTCAAATATCAAATATGCAACGTCTGCTTTATTTGTATTCGTGTAGCGTAAATCTAAAGACCAAAATCACCAAAGTACGGCTTGCTGCGCTCAAAGAAGCTAAGTCAGAGCCAAAACAGAAAAAGCCAAAGTAAAGTCTTTCTGGGTGTGTTGTGTCACATGCCCTGAAATTAATTGCTAAACGCAAGAGGAAGGCATCTTAGCAGCTTGAGCGAAGTTATCGAGTTTACAACAAGACCTGCAACTTAAACAACAAAATAGGCTGTTTGCTTCAATGTATGACTCCCATACTGCACTACTGAACCAGCTAGCCCATCAACATTATTTGTCATGCCTTGCCAACTGCTGCAGTCATCATCCGAGACGGGCCAGCTCAGCTTTAGCACCCTCTTCTACTTCTCTATTTTCCCTTACACACCATTCAGCGTTTTGCTGGCGGTGCAAATATGAACGAGCATAGGTGAAAAGCAGATACTGATTTCCCAAAGTGCTCGTCGTCTCTAAGGGTACACTACATACTGAAAATAGAACTCACATGCACCATTGTAAGGTGCTCTTGGAGAGTCCAGTCAAAATTGTTGAACAACCGTGTGCCAATACCAGAATCTGGACATTCGAGTGTGCTACTGGACTCGAACAATTGCCAACTGGAAGCTATCGCGGTGGCCACAGAGTCAGGGGGTTATCTGTGATTGCAATAAAAACAAAAAAATATGGCTCTATTGTTTCTAGCTTTCTGACAGGGGGTATGAGCTTTCTGTTTTAAGTGCTTTTACACACTGGATCCTCTAGTAGGATCACATGTGTTGCTAGAATTTTTTTCATTCAGCATTCACAAACCTAAAACACACCGTTCTTTGGTCTAAATGCTATGGCTTCTCCAGACAGCAAAAAATAGAAAAGAAATCTCACCTCATCCCACCTTATGAAAGGAATCCCTGGCCTAGCACATTATTTTCCATTAAGATCCCTCTCAATGGTCGCTGTGGCATTATTGGTAGAAGGAGCAGACAGACAGTAATGGACCTAAAGGGACAGCTCTGTCAAATAGACACTGGTGGAAAGAACCCTTTGGAGACAATATAAACCCAGGTCACAATGCCAGGTCACCTCAAACTTTATCTAAATGATTTGGTTTTGAGAAAAAGGAGGGGACAGACTTTCTTGTCTTACGTCTCACTGTATTAAACTTTTAATTAAAGAAATGTAATTATTTGAACATGGAAATATTTTCGAAACATCAATCTCGCTTCCCCTGTGCCAGTGGACGATTACGATTCAGCAATAATTTGCTCGTGAATTCGGATCCCAAAGCTCACCACCACCTCTGTCTGAGAAAGATTTACACCACGTGGCACTTGCTTTAATAGGCTTGTCCACAATGTCCAGCAGTGATTGATCTCAGCCATCACGCCTCATGTGTAAAAACTACTTTGATTTACACTTTCTTAATCTTTCACTAGCGCGCAGGGGCCTGCTCCCCGGGCCTGATACTGAACCTAACAATATGAGCCCTGCTTGAGACTTACGGGGGGAAAACTAGGTTCATAAATGGTTAGAAATGTTGGCTGTAAGAGATCATATAAAAATAAATACATCCTGCTTTCTCTTGCCGTGCGAAATTATGAAAAGTGAAGCCCCATTACAGAAGCTGGTAGCGTTAAACACCTCATGATGGGCTAGAGTGGGGTAGTTAAATTTAACGCTAGTAGACGCAGGATAAGCCCTGTGTGGAGAGTAAAACATTAATAGTGTTCAACAACTTAGAGCAGAAATGTTTCTTAACATCCTCGACATAAAAATAAAAGTCCCATATTTTCCTCTTGTGACACTGACATTGCCACATGTGCTGTCCTTTTGTTGAATCTAAATGGCATCATTAATGAAACGGCTCTATTCTGTTTGACTGGAGGCCCCTAACAGATCAGCCGCCACAGGAGTCCCTCTTGGGCCCCGCACGGAGGATTTACGCCTGGAGAAGTAATTACAATCACAAACATAGTATGCTGGAATTAATTTTCAATACAATAGTACTTAATTAACCAGCTAGATCATCTTCTTAAAGTCACACCAATACCAACAACGCAGAATTGATCACATATCCTTGACCGCCAGAATGTCCGCAATCATTAACAAATATCGCTGAAATAAACCAAGTACACCACCTTCAATCTATGAGTTGTTTTTACAAGCTAATTTATGGAAGCTTATCCTCGATGGACATCAGTGACAACGCTATCGGCGGGCAGAGTAAGTTGCGCTGATGTCAGTGCCATGTGCACGATGTGTTTGCATGTGTCCAACGTGACTCTGTTAGAGCGCCACAAAGGATGAGAGCAACGTGAATCTAGATACGGTGTTACACAGTAAATAGCCCCCACGCCCTTATTAATGACTCGGGTTCGATTCGGCGGCTGACCACAAAACAGCTGATTTAAACGTTGACCCATAAATCATTCACACCTCACTGTGCACACATTGTTTAGCTGCTATCCAACAACTGCATTACTTGCTGGAAGAACGGAGCCAATTATGGCCAGGGTTTTTTTTTTTTTTTTTCCTTTTACACTGCTTCCTGGTTTAACAGCTATCTCTGACTGCACCACATACCGTACCTCTCTTGCAGCTCAGTTGTGTTACGTGGGACGTTTGAGAAATCCTGCAAGCTGCGGCTTTTAAAACAAAGGAAATTAGACAGCTTTAGGTTGCCGTTTGATCCCCTGCTCCCCTCTCTCCCATTATCCCTCCCTGTTTTTTCATGCACACGCAAATGCACGTGCGCATGCAATAAACCGGGCTATAATTAACAGTGAGCGTTTGAAGACAAAGTAGTCATACCCTCATTACTGGGCAGCTCCATTGCTCAGAAGGATACACACACACACACACACACACAGTTCGCGAGGGCACAATCTCCCCTCAACAAAGAGAGAAATAAGAGTCGGTGACAAACGGATGGGCAGCATCTGTTTCTCAGTGTCAGTCAGCAGCCTGGCGCTAATTGCAAATGCCAGAAGATACAAAACCATGGCAAAAGGTCTCTAGCAAGCTTCTCCTCGGCTCTGTTTTTTATTTCTTCCTCCTTCTTCCTTTCCCTTTTCTTCTTCCTTTGTGCTCCAGGGGTAAACAAGCGAGAGAGGGGCCCAGTGGCTAGAAAAATCACATTGTATATGAAGCGCTTCATGCCATCACTGGCGTGTGCATATGTGTAATGAATCCCAACTACAGGCTTTCTATTCCCCAATCACCCTCCGATGTGTTTCTGACTGTGGCTGTCATTTTAGGAAGCGTACATTGAAAGGCATGATTCCTGAAAAGGGGGATTTACCAGCTCATGTGCAGAGCTCTTATGGGAACCCCGGTGAGGCCGCGTGATGTTTCACAAAAATTATCATATATCAGTCGTGTGTACATTTATGTGTATTAAATATACATGTATTTTACTTAAACATCAATAAAGCAGCCAGGACATCGATCGTATTTTTATTTTCATGTTTATGTGTGTATCATGAGTGTATTTGTATATTTTTGTGACTAAATACCTGATTTTCTTACAGCGATTAATTTATTATTTTTACTACACTTTTAAAAATATCTTCTTACAAATTACAGTATGTGTCAGAAGGTTTTATTGCCTGGTGCCTTCTCTGCTGGGACCTGTGGTGAGCCTTATCGCCCTGACGGAACGCCACGCTTCCAAATTTTCCAATCTCGTGTTAATAGCAGCTGCGTTAATTTTGCCTAAACATTGTGTAATTTATGTGCTCATTACGCTGGATACCCCAGGAGTGGTAGGCGACCATCCATGATACCCCCTTTGTTCATTTGCTGTTTAATTTCATGCAAGTCATTTATCAACCAGATGTTTCCAATGAGTCCTGAGATTAAGTACCTGTGGTAATGAATGAGACTTTATCATTCGTGAAAAGATTTGTGTGGTGGTGGGGGGGGGGGGATGTTGCTGACTGTGAAGGTAGATTAATTATAGGTCAAACGAAAAGTCAAGATCAGGTGGAAATGTTTTATTAACATAAATAAGGGGGTGACAATGTTGTTAACGGTAAATGGTAAAATATACATTTCGCTCGCTCTCTGTAAGCATACAGCATGTTAGTCATGTGTCATATCTCTGGGTAAGAAAGAGTGAAACCATAAAACCACAGATATGTTCAAATGTGTTATTTGCTGCACCCGTCAGGAATGCCAATACTGGCAGATTCTAGAAAAACCCTGAATTATGTTGAACAAAAACATTATTTTTTGTAGCCTTCTGGTTTTGTACAATATCTGCACGTAGTGTGGTCAGGGAAAGATTGTGATTATGGCAAAGAAAACTGTATTTAAGGCGTACGGTTTTGGTAGGGTTAGGCTACTGAAGGGCTTGGTTGTGGTAAAGGAAAGATGGTGGCTATGGATCACAACAAGACGACTCCATGAAAAATCAGACGTGCAACAAGACATTACGGGTTAAACTGAACACAGAGCGTCATATAACACATGTCCGCAATAAATTAAAAACATGAAATGATGGTGTGCACAGTCACTGGGAGACCCACTTTCTCTTTAACAGCCTTATCCCCATACTGTCTGAGGTGCTAATAAAATAAACTGATGGGAGTCATTTCCATTGCTGTAAAAGGAAAATAAAAGATGAAGCTCTGTTACAGGTTCCCTGAACTTTACAACCCTAACCTGCTTCCACGTCTTGCTGAAGTGAAATATCAGCGGGCTGTGTTGTTTCTCTCTAAGATCTATTTCAGAGGAGGAGAGGTAAAGAAATAACGGTGTACTGAGCTGCACGGTAGATTTCAACAAAGAGTCCACACCTCAACACTGGCGGCAATTCAATGGCGGCAATTCAAGGACGTTTGCTCAAGTGGTGACTTCTATTCTTCAGTACTGTTTTGTAAAGTTGGTGATTCAGGAATTTGAACTGGCAGCACTTTAACGCAGCATGTTACCACCCGAGTACACATCTGTGGGAATAATGGGGAGAAAATACAAAGCGGTGGAACATTGACCTGCGATCCACTTAGAGCCAAGGACTGTAAATGAATAAACAGAAATTATTATATATAAATCTTTTACAAGCCACTGAATAATATCGGTCTTAGATGAAGCTGTACAGATAATATAATCATAAAATTTGATATTTCAGTAAGAAGATAATGGTATCATTCTAATTACTGGAGATAAGAAGTAAGAAGCGGGTTGTTACTCATACTTTAAAGTTATTAATCTAAAATGTCTTATTTATTTATTTAACATCATCCATTTTGTCCACAGCTGCTTTCGGTAATTTCATATAATTGTGCTGCAGCCATTTTATGATTATGCATGCATACTATGATTATTGACATCAAAGAGCGTTGGGCACCCCACGCAGACTCGTTCAAAGGTGAACCACTCGCAGCTTGACACCAGGAGGCTCCAGACTGGAGCACAGCAGCCAATAGCAGAAGATTTAATAACCCCGGTAATATGAGAGGACTACTGACAAATCCAGGAAATGTCACTACAAACGATCATAACTAAGTCTAAAGATTAGTTGTTTGATCACTAAAATATTACCTTCCTGTGGGGTCAAAAGACTTATGTTTTCTTTTAATGTGAAACATGTCTGGGGGGGTGGGAGTGAAGACTTTAATTGTAGTTTATTCTATCATACTTTGCATCAAGACTAAAAATAATCACTGGACTTCACTTTGGATGTAAACCTTCCATCAGTGCACACAGGAATACAACGAGTGAGTCACAGTCAGTGAGTTTCACATAGTTTTCGTTTAATGCAAAGGACATGGAGCCCAGGACAGATACTCCTAAAAGAAAGCATGCTATTTGCAAATAGATATGATATAGACAAATAAAATACAGATTTAGAGTTTGTTTATTGGAGCATAACAATCCATTATTGTGAGCAGTGAGGGCAGGTGGGCAGGTGGGCTGTAGTTTGTACACAAAGTCCTTCCCACTGATTCCCCTCCTCTCCATATGTACAGTATTTACACCATGTGTACAGCAGACCGGACGGAGGATGCTGTCTGGACTTCACAATGTTAAATTGGATGAACCTTCCATTTTCTGTCAGCCCGTCAGTCAACAGCAATCTTATTTCACAAATGCTTATCATGGTTGATGGCTTCCCAGTGATTTTAACATTATGACTTCCTGGGAATATATTCAGGCAAACTATCTTTGATGTGGAATCAGTTGAACCTCTGTTATTCAGCATGTCCTCTCACCAGCTTTATGCCCATAGTGTATTACAGACACACAAGCACACACACTTGCTAGAAATCCTGCTATGCTGAATGAATTCATCCCCGGAAACTGGATCTGATATTCGGAGAATTCCAGGGAAATACAGGGATCTCAATTTCAACCCACGTTCTTACCTCAGTATTGTATTCAAACACCAATATCTTACTTTCCATCCGTCATAGAATAATTTGCACTTGCAATTACTCAGCAACTCTGTAATTGCACAAACGAGGGCACATTCAGCACAAGAGCATGGTATAAGCACATACATGAGCCAGGAGACTATAAATATCCCTCCACAGCAGAAACTCTCAGCACTCTTTAGCTCCATCTGAGCGTTGAGCAGCGTTATCAAATTTGTAAAATAAAAAGTGCAGGGGCAAATATGAGCCTGTCAAAATAAATTTAAAAAAATCTAGACTTCTTTGTGGCTAACGCAAATGGATGTTTTGGCATGTGAGGCGACAAGCCGCAGTGTTCGGTGGGTGGGCCGCCATTGTTCATTCATGATAAATGTGCATTACACGCATGAGCAGCTCTAAACCGATTAAACGTGACTTGAAAATGGCTGTCGGTTCCAGCAGTTGGGGAGTGCCAGCGAGAGGCAGACTGAAGTCCCGACATGTTAGCCCAAGCATGTCCTGAGTTGTTTTGATGTTAAAAGCCATTTTAGTTAGGCTTCTGTTTGTCGCCCATTCCGTTGCTCTTCCACTGAATACCATTACATTAATCGTTGCCTCTTAAAGTTTCCCACAGGCTGAGAGCTACCTGCTCCAGCTGAACAGAATCTGTTGGCATGGTGTGAGGGGCTACTTGGGATTCCCTTACAAGTCGTTATCAATCTGTTCATTTTAGTCCGACATGGTTATAGGGCACACTATGGGGTGAGAGAGAGACCTCAGCCAACAGCTCTCTCTCTCTCTCCTCCCTCCCAGTTCCTTGTCTTCTCACGTACTGTATCACATGCAGGCGGGCACACAAACGCTGACATTTGTGATTACAGTGATTACCAAGCGGGCGAAATGAAGTCATATTTTTGTTCCCAAATAACAGATTGTCAAAGGCAACAAATGAATCTGCTCCCACCAGCGATGCGAAATAGACATATTATTTTCAAATTTCAATTTGTTTTCTCATGAAGGCTGCTGTCTTATGGGGCTGCCACTCACACGATTGTTTTTCTCAATATTGTTAGCAATCAGGCAGTGAGACGTTGCCGCGGTTTGTCAGAAGGGGCTTATTTTTCATCTGTCGCTGCCTCTGTTGGAGAATGTGGTTAAAACACGTTCAGATGAACATTTGCCGTGTGTTTACAGAATGTGTGTGAATGGTGTGAAATTGGCGGGACCCCCCATGGAGCTTTGGTATCTCTCATGTTGCCTTGGATCAGGCCCGACGTTGTGTCTTTTCTGGTCTTTTCCTTGCTGCTTCTCCACGAATAGCGTCTATGGGATGTTGCAGAGCAAGACCTTATTTTAGTATTTTTAAAAATGTGTGTAGTATTTTTTTCGTTTTATTTCTTCATGGTCACATGTCAAGGTTAAACATAAAATAATTTGAAGTCAGGAAGACTTAAAATTTAAGTTATTAAATGTCACCCAGTTATTAAAAGCACTCTCCTACTAGATTTTGAGGTCATATAGAAAAAACGAATGGAATGCCCCCTTTTCCTGTGTAAAAACACTAAAACATGCACAGTGGGCCTTCTACAAAGCAAACTGCTATAAAGAGTGTTGTATCATCACTGTCAAACTGATGATTAAAAATGGATCTAGACTTATTACAGTTTTAGGCGTTTCTCTGTCAGCCAAGGCATTGTCACAGAGAGGTAATAACAGAACCGTGAAACCGGTGACAGTTACCAAGGCAAAACAATTTCTCTCTGCCTGAGATGCAACAGAGAGCAAACAATTGATTTCGTACTGAGACTTAGACTTTATTCATTGCAGGGATATAGAGCTGCCAAACTACAGGCTAACTTGTGTGATTCCAAAATCCTCCAACGATGCAATAAGAATATTCTGACCCATAACCATGGCCCACTCTGGTCTTATTCAAAGCTATTGAACCCAAAGCAGGTAAAAATTCAATGCTCTTAAACCCCCCTTACAGAACCACGTACAGATTGTTTCCTTCGGAAATGTTATTTTCTTTTTTTTATTATTATTATTTCAGCTCCTCTGTTTTCCAATGTCACACAACCATAACAATTTTTATTTTAGATTTATTCTGCAGCTTTTCAGATTCTGTATTGTTTTGCTCAACATGCTGACTCAAGATGGATATGAATACAGAACAAATCATGCTGCAGGAGAAGGCAGCAGTGAAAGATGTAGCAATCCCAAGCGACAGCAACATCAGGAAGAAGGAACACGAGAAGCTGCAGAAATCCCAAGCGGCTGAAAGGAGAGCTAGAGAAGATGTGGTCAGTGAAGGCAACCGGGACACCCCCAAACTGATTCCAGGAACAACATCTGTCCAGACGAGTGCAGTCCTAGGAACAGCTAAGATACTGCGCAGGACCCTCCAGCTCCCAGGCCTCTGGTAGAGGACCCGAGCTTGAAGGAGGAACAGACTGCCTGAAGGGGCGAGTGGGGAATTCTTTTTAATATACATACATACAGCATGTGACTTAAATGTCCGCTAAAGCTTCCGCTCCACTGGAGAGACAGAAATAAGAGAAGGCAGCTGATGAAAACATCAGATCTGTGTGGAGCAATGAGGAGACTGTAACCTTGCTCAAATGAATACATGAATCAAAAAACGGATGCCACATTTCCATCACGTTTTCCACATTGTTTTCCACCCTCCCTTTTGTACCTTTTTGTGACACCGGTTTACCTCGCCTCAGCAGGATTTTTGGAAAATCAGCATCACAAGGAGATGAAGCAGAGGTGGAGTGTGGGTGGGTGAGTGTTAGAAGGACTCAAAACTGTCTAGACACTGAGGTGACTTTGGAAAGATTGAACGCAGGACAAAATGGAACAGACGCTTCACATGTCTGACCGTACTCATTTAAGATTATGTTATCGATTCGGAGCAACGGTGTTGACGTTTGGATTCTGCTGCGCTCTTCAGGTGTTCAAAATACGATGCATTTCTCGTTGTCTGGTAATAGTCAACCAGGAACACAAATAATCACACCAAGAAATGCCCTCGGAAAGCATTAAAATTGAAAACCAGTAGCAGTGCTCGTTGTGCCATAGTGCAATGGGTGAATCTCAAGGAGAACAACAGTCAAGGTCGACCTTTTTTAGCAGTTTTGCAGAGGGTTCGGTTTGTTTACAGTGAGGAGAATATTTGGCAGCCGCAATGTTATATTGTTTTTCTATATGTTCAGATACATACTTCTTTTCGGTGAATATTGTGAACCTTTTGTGCTGCAGGATAGAAACATGGACATGCGATGGGTCTTATTTACTCCCTACAACTGTACTCTCTGCACTATCTACCGGGCACCATTAAGATTTTTGGTGCAGAGAGCGTGTTGATTGTTCCTCATAGGTTTGTTGGGCTTTGTTGTGTTCAGCCACCTCCCCTCCCCCTGCTCTACTTTAACGCTTACTGTTCCAATCCGTTGGCCAAGTGCGTCACATGTTCGTCACCGGTGTCCACCTGTTTACTGCAATTGCCAGCAAACCTATTCAGAGGTAGGCTGTGCAGGAGAGAAAAGTGCCTTGCACTGTGGATTCCTGGATCATATTGGAATGAATGGAATATTCTCCTTTACCAGTGAATATGCAAGACATTTTTTGTGCATTTTTCCTGAACACTGTTCAGGCTAAATAAAAAATGGAATATGCATGATGCTGTATGTGCACATGAGCCATCTTCCTGTGGCAGTGTGGATTGCGTTATTGCTACATGCACAGTATGTCTTGCGTATAATTTGTTTTTGACAAATGACTCCAAGATTTAAACAAAAGTGCCTGTAAAAAAAAAGAGCCTAGATCAAAGTGTGGCGTGTGTACCCAGGTACATCAACTATTGGTTAGGATGAGAAGCCTTTTGATGCATTTTATTATAAAGTGTAACTGCGTTGGATTGTGCATCAGCTGACAGGGCAAATCCCTGGACTGGGAAATTAGAGACATGTTGCCTATTGAAAACGTCTGCATTATTTGGCACTGCATATAGTTTGTCGGTTCCTACTACTCTTCGCCTTTTCCTTGTACAATGAAACATGGCAAGCTGATTACCCAGCTGGACCCGTTTCAGCACCTACTGTTTCCAGGTAGATGTAAGAACACAGATCAGAGTATGTGCAAAACACAGATTTTTTGGCTACGGGTATACGGTAAGAGACCAGAACATTGACACAAAAAAAGCCATTTGATAATCCAGAAATAGCATTGTCCTGTACTGCCGTAGCTCCTTGATTTCCTTGGGGATGGCATCCACTTCCTTTAGAAAGGCCACACCAAGCCAACGAAGTGGCTTAGCACACAGTAAAACCGGAGGGTGTAGCCCAGTCCATGGCTGTGACAAACAAAACCATAACCTTAAAAGAAAAAAAGCAAGCTGCAGTTAGAGTATCTTGTAAGCCTTTGAAGCAGTAAATGCGATTTTCCAACCTTTTAGGCAGCCATTAATTTCCATATGACGTGAAATCTTCCAAATACTTTCTTGCATGTATTCCGAAATGTGCTAGATGGTGGCGAAATCATGTACGCTACTTTCCAGGTTTCCTTGCCCAGCTCCGCTCTGCAAGAACACAGCAGCACCGCCACACGTGTTAACACTCTATCAGGGAGCAAGGGGCTTGAAAGCCCTTGTCGTGCCTATGGTCCTCACTCAGCATGTAGGACCAAACACCGATACACACACACACACACATGCTACACAGGCCGCGGGTTGTGACCTGTTGAATGGCCACCGGTGGCTGGCACTCCACTCACTCCATTCTAGTTACCACTGCTAAGGTGAGGGGAGCAAGGAGGGAGAACAGCACCCTGCCTCTCCTGGGTATGTGTCAAGGGAGACATAAGCAGTAGGTAGCTAGGAAGGGACAGCTGAGTGCTGGCAGCGGGGGAGCTCATTATTTTGTAATGTGTATAACCGTTTCGCTATTCTTCAGAACCAAACATTTCAGAGCTCTGGATTTCTTCATGCACTTTACCCGCTGATGCTTTGCAAAGATGTATCTCGTGTTTCGTAATTAGGTTACATTTGCCAGACATCGATTACTTGGATTTATTTTAATTTAGCCTGATGTGTGACACAACATGACCCAGGATGTTAACAGATGATGTTGCAAATTTAAGATACCCACCAGGCCATGACATTAATTAATTTGTTTCTGATTGGCTGTAATCACTGATTGCTCTCTGTTGCAACAGGAAACAACACTGTGACACTATTTTGAGTTATGATGTAACGGCGGCGGCATTCAACAGGATCCTGGGTCTGACATGAGCATATTTTATTTATTAAACGGTGGCTACCTCATTTGAGAACATAGTTTTGTGAGGTTAGTACCTAGAACAAGGTTAGTACTGGACGAAAACAAGCAGGGTAACGAGCTTCGCGCTGGAGGGAAAATACGATCGTTGATTGATCGATTCTTTGAATTACTTCTTTGAGTTACTGATCACTCTGTCTTGTATGTGCTGTAGTTCCTACTGTATGTGCCTCCTCCACTAACACTGTCTTGCTCTGTATTCTGCTCCCGTCTGTTCATCTGACACATAATGTGTTTGTCAGGCATAGAGGCCCCCAAGCTCGGCCAGGCTGAGCTCCAGTCATACGTCTTTCTTTCATTACTTTGTCATAGGGATCCAGTGGCCTCCAACACCAGCCATTAATCCTATGCCAAGTCTCCACCTCCGAGTCCCATTTTGTGTGCAAGTTGAGCCTCGTCTGGCCATGGTAGTTTCACTGGAAATGAGGAATTTCGTAGCCCTGAGTCCCCAACTATGTTCCTCCGCTCTTTTCTCCAGTATTTGCTTGTCAGCCAAGCAAAACGTTGATTTTTGATTTTTTTTTTTCCTGCTGAAACAGACAGGGCTCTCTTTAAGGCTGCTTTCCTGATCTGGTTATTGCCTGGACTAATGTAGTTACAGCCAAACAAACTACAGCACATACAACCTCGTGGCCAGTAAAGGTCTGTACAAATCACATCCAGTCAAATGAGACAACACTTTGAAATGGTCAAATTAAAGTGAATGAAAGCTTGGGCTGGTCCCAGACTCAAAGATAAACCAATTTAAAGAATACAAACAGAGAGTACTGCTCTCAGCATACTGTCTATCTGATGGATCCTGTTCGTGTAGAGAAATGCTAAACGACAAATTGAATTGTAATTGTATGCTTAAATGCTCTGACAATCGCATGTGCATTGTAAAATCCATAAGTGGATCAGACATTAGGCAGAAATACTCTTGGGTACTTTTGTTGATTTACTGTCTCAATTTTGGGTCAAATCTGCTAGTTTTCAACAAAAATGCCGTCTCGTGAAAGCATTCAAAAGAGACTATTATGTAGGCATATTACTGTACCGTAATTATCAAATGTAATCATCCTTAAAGGGCCGCTATTTGTTGTGCAGATTCTGAATACTGCTTCAGTGGCTAGTAATTCGTCTGAGACTTTGATCTAGCATGACCCTTATCGATTTTATGGAACCAATAAAATGAATCAGACCATCAACGTGCAGCCAGAGTCTCCAACTGTTATTGGTAAAGAAATGGCTGCAATCAGTAAGCTAACTGCCCGTTATTGCTATGTGTTATGTGCATACACAGAGTCACTAGCTCTTGATCTTCTCATCTAACTCACCATAAGACACTAAATGAACAAAATTCTTAAACTATTACCGTAACAAAAAAGTTGCCAGACTCTATAGCATGGGCTAAATCCTGGCCTATGTGTTGCAATTCTTTGGCAAGTAAATCTGTGCACTTTGGAGATTAATCAGCCTGAAGTAAACATCACCGCAGCGTCATTAAGATTCACAGTATTTTGAAAGACTTTCAGGGAGATTTATCAACCTGCTAACCTGTGAACCTTATTGGTGCCAAGCAGGAGCTGCCACAAAAGAGACAGAATCAATCTCCCTGGCCTAGAAATGAAGCAGTTTAACTGTTGTTGCAAAAACTTCTCGCAAAGTTGCCTGCTTAGTTGTCGTATCAGTGAAAATACAATATAGGGGAGGTGGTAAGGAGTGGCGTGGAATTCCAATCAGTCGAAGGTACTTTCTTCCAAGTCTGAGCACAAAAAAAAAGTGTTGTGGTTTAAAGTTCGAACTGTTATGAATAAACCCAATAACCTCAACAGCAGCAACATCCTAACTTGTTGAATCTTTAGCGTCACTACATTAAAATACCATCAACCAAATATAGGGCATAACTTGACCCATGAAAGTATGAACAAGTGTGAATCAGACTTATTACTTTAGTTATATAATTAGGTCTGGCTGTAGTTATTTAAAGTTATCTTCTGTGTGATGAATATCAATTTGCAAATTGAGGATAAACATGTGGTTAACTTGTGTATGTATCTACTTAATCTGCCATAGAAAATCAATGAGAACATTAATAATTACGCTGTGTTGTCAGCCATACTTGCTCCATCCTGTGTAATGTGATGGGTGAGGCATTAACACTGTCTTAGCAGGATGAATAATTCATGGTTTAGCAGCACATATCCATTAAATGCTTGTTACCATGACTTGACACTAATAAATGTACATTATGATTGGGCGTGATGGCTAGAATCACAAAACAGAGGGAGGTGGTGGGAGAAAGAGTGAGACCTCCGAGTGACATAAGTGCTGATGGCGATGTAAAGCGCTTGTTTAATGGCAATACCAATGTAATTGCTTTTAGGAAATGATGATTATCCTGGGTGAATTAAACCATAGTCTGCTCGCCAAGCACAGGTCAGAATTAAAGCGATTTCTCAAATTATTTCCTGAAACAGTACAACTTGAATATTTAATACTCTTGATTACATGGTATAACATAATGAAACATTGATTCGGAGCTTGCTGATTTACTCACTCACTGGGAGTGATTGCCTCCAGAGATCATTTGTACGTAAGTGGCAACAAATATATTCCATCCTCTGAGAGGGTGGTGAGTTGCATTATTGAGCGTTGGGATTATCTTTGTTTACTGCATTGCTACCCTTAATCTCCCCTTAACCGGAATCCCCACCCTGGGTATGACAAAATTATTTATAATTTGGTTAATTTGTGTTAAGACGTGCGCGTACAAAGTGGCTCGATTTGCTTCAACGCCCTTCACTTTCCTCTCAGCGGCGAAAGCAACTAGGAACACTCGTCACTCATCTGCTGGTTTCCCATGCATACCAATAGGCCCAAGTCGATGGCATCTTTTAATTGAAAATAGATGGAGCCGTTTATATGCAGCCTGATCTGCTGCACCTTTAGCCCTGTTCCGCCCGCTCGTTGCGATTGCAGATATATGTTCTGCTTAAAATCTTTGTTGTGTGTTTTGTTTGAGGTACAAATCTGCCGGGCGCATTTCTGCGGGCAACGTGCGCTAATGCTATGAGGAGCTCAGGCCTCAATGTCATTAGTCAATGACGAAATGTTTAATCACGCCCTGCTCAGTTATTGATTTGCCATTAGTCGACAACTATTTAAAGAAATCCTTGAATAGGATCTCGAGCTTCAGCCGGCGGCGTTTCTTAATCACCAAAGGATGACCTTGGACTTGTTTAGTTGTATCACAACATCCCATCACGTATTACAGATACCTCGCCTCTGCACTTCCCCAGGACTATACATCATTGCAAAATGCCCAGAAGGATCTCTTGATTGTGCTCCTGAGAGCACATAAGGGATTCATGAGGGAACATAAAAAGGTAAGAAGAGGAAGACGCTACACAGCAGCACAATGAAAACGGCTCCCAGGTGCACCACTACTGTGTGGCAACTTTTGGTTTTTCATCACCGGGAGTAAACCTTAGTGCCTCCGTGAACTGGGGAAATATTTCTGAGCTCGGAAAGCATTCTTCTGTTTAGGTTTCAATCTCACAGAGATCATAAAGATACACAGAGCTTTGGTAGTTTGTTACGTTAGTTGCATTAGTGAAAATGGCAACAACTATCGGGGTGAAACGACAACCTAACCAAAGGGGAAAAAAAGGCTCAAAGTACCTTAGATTATACTCTTTACAGCTTCTTCAGCCGTTAAGGAGAATGGGACGCAACCAACTTTTACATCCACATTATGCTGAGATCGCCATGGCAACATACAAGGAGGGATAACAACCCAGCATGATAACTAGGAGCAGGACTTTGTGCGTGTTGACTGAAAGCAATGTTGTTGAACCTCATTATAATTATACGCCAGTTATAAAGGAGGCAACGCGTAGTCAATGACTTGTTTTCAAATAAGCGTTGGAAGCCATGACCCACAATGTGATCGGTTGCAAGGCGATTACCATTGCATTCACCGCGAACTTACTGTGTTACTGTACCTCTACCGTGCACACACACAGTATGACGTGGTGCAGAGATCGAGTGTACGGCATGACAGATATCTTTAAATCCCTTCGCCCGGCAGACGCTTTGTTTGTCTCGCATCATGGCACATTGCACGTCAACAGCAATTCTAACCTAGCTCTCTTTCCAGATGATCCCTTTCGCCTTGATTTGAGCCAGCTGCGCGAGCCGAGGTCGCGTTGTCTGTTGAGTGGCCTCTACATGGTGATATACTGTACATGATGCACATATCATCATCACCCGCTGGCCTGAGACAGAGGTTCGAGGGGAAGTAAATTTCTTAATATTTAGACTCATAACAATTCCATGTGGATTGGAATATTGTTTCCTGATCAGCCACCATGACATAAGCAATCATTTAAGCTTCACCTCATCTCTCTCTTTGGTGTAAGATTAGGAAATCCACACATATTGTCTCCTTATCCACACAGGATGGTGGGCCAAAGACACGGAGAGATTGCATTCGAGAGGCGGGGAGCTGCCAGGAATCGATCTCTGGCTCACGCAGGTTTCAGAGTCAGCTGTCTTACAGATTGCATCGCAGCACGTCTTCCTGACACCGCCATGCAGAGCAATAATTATTGTGTTTGACATTTTGTATTTCTCTATGACTTCTTAAGTTTTTCATTAATGCTTTAACACTGTGCGGCGCAGCAGTGCGCCGTCGTGCACTGTCACCTCACAGCGAGGTCTGAATCAAACTGGGTAATTCTGCGAGAAGTGCGCATGCTCTCCCCCGTCTTTTGAATGAGGTTCCTCCCAAAGACAAGAAGGTCAGAAGGTTGAACTTTGAATGCATCCATGGATGGAAGTTTGTGCCTCACGCAATAAATACTCATTCTTTTGAAAATAGATGGCCTTGATTTAAAAATGCAGACACATACTGTACTTGCACACTTGATTTCTGTGAGAAATGGTGTGCTTTTTGAACATTTTCCTTCCACATAAAGAAAGAAATGGTCATCGTCTCAGACAGAGAATTTTCATGGATATCAGGACATTTTCTCTCACCTATTTTGGTCTTCACTGGATGTTCTCTGTTTGCATAAACCGTTTACCGTTCTGTGGAATGACAGATCAATTGCCTGGTTATGCCTTTGTTTGCATTTGCTTCCTAAAACATGCTTTATAATAATAATGTGCTTTGATCAACTATACCAGCTGCAGCTTGAAAAGCCCAGCTGACGCAGCTGGGGGGGGAAGCAAAATAGTGGATTTGCCATCCCCCCCAATCCCAGCCTGCTCTCTCTGTCTCTCGCCCTCTCTTTTTGTCTCTCTGGTGGAAATAAACTGTTCTTTTTATATCAGGAAACAGCCACACAGCTGGTCCGCTGTCACACTTTGACTGATTTTCCGAGCCACACCATTCATAATCGTTGTGATCAATTATCATCCCGTTCCCAGATGACCATCTCTATTTGTCGTACCCTCTGTAGATTTCCATGCAGCGACGGGGTGGGGGAGCAAAGTCATTTAGGAATGTTAGGAATATGACTGATCTCTATGCAATCCATTTCGCTGCAGGGCAGTTGAAGCAGCCTACAATCAATGCCGTTGTTGATAAGGCAGAGAAATATTATTATTATGAGTCAAATTAAAATAAGTCGACAGGTAGGGAGATTAATTTGCAATGCACATCAAAGAAGATTAATAATTAATTCCCGGAGTTTTTTGGACGGTGCGGCAAGGCCAAAACAACATGCATAAAAAGAACACGTTTTATATTAATCACATCAACAATACCTGGGGAAACACGTAATGAATGTTTTAGCAACTTAAAGCACTTGGCTAAGGTCAGGGAAAGATTGTGGTTGGATTGTAGCCATCGTCTTGTACTTTTTATGCCCACAGCCCAACACTTCTCATTCGTCAGATACTGACTTTGCAGTTCGTCAGGTAGGTCGTTTCACAGTTGAGGTGCTGGTGGCCTTTGTAAAAGGGGAGCAACATGATCTCTTTTCTTGGTTTTTGTTAGCAGTCTAGCAGCCACAAAGCTGACTGTTATTCCCATTTATTCCTATTAGGAGTCCATTACAATGATCTAAACAACAGGAAATGAAAGCATGTTTGATGTAGTACTATATAAACATATTTTATTAGATCCAAACACACCTATTTCCATCTATTTGACACCATATACGTGTATGGAAATAAACTACTGTACAATTCCATAGATAGTGAAGTTCCTAGTAAATACACTGGAAAACTTAGACAACTAATGCAGTACAAAATCACTGCCCCTCATTCAGCTGGAGATTATGCATCTGCAGGACTGGCATCTAACAAGGGAGAACCATCTAAAATGAGCTTTTCTTGTTGATTTATATCAGCGCTAATGACAGCGGCATGGGGCTGCTGCTGACGTTGCTGAAATAAAGCCGGACGTGTGCCCATGTTTCAGGGAAGCTGTCAGTGAGCATTTCATGGGCGGTCATGGTCACTTGAAGTGATTGACGCCCGTTGAGATGCTAATGCTGCAGGACACGGGATCATTTCTTGCCTCAGTGTGAGTGTGTGTGTGTGTCTGCGCGAGTGTGAGCGATAGATAAGGAGAGAGAAAGGATGTGTGTGTGTGTGTGTGTGTTTGCAGCGGGGCCCTCGTGTGTGCAGCTGGCCCAGCAAGAAGAGAGTCCCCCTGCCAGAGAGCCGCTCGGGGTGAGGCTTCTCATGCAAAAATGTCAACATCACTGAAAATGAAGTTGAGGTAAGTGCGTTAATGGACTCGTTTGGGAGCTGCCACTGTGTCAAAAGCAACTTGTTAGAATGGGATCAAGAGAGAGAGGGCTGATTAATTATTAGCATATATTAGATTGGCGTAGCTGCTAAGGCTAGAGCAGTGTCTCTTGACATCAAGCTAGCCCACAGAGGCCAGCCTCCGCACTCATAATATAAGGATCACCACCCATCAGCGATGCCCCGTTTTCATTCCGGTAAGCGTCTTGGATATAGCAGTGAAATCAATAATTATTCCATGCAGCTTAATTCATCTAATTTATTATGTGCATTTTGACACTTCGGACTCATCTGTGAGGTGCAAAGTGAGTGAAGACTCAAAGGTAATACTGCATTCTGTAAGAAAACTTTCAACAATTTTCTTTGCTCCAATTATGCCTCTTGAAGGAACTTTTTAGTGATTCTTAGATACGTCCTGGGCGCCTGCAGAATGTGAATTCCCCCCCTCCTTTTGTTCTGTCTCATTTAATGTGAGACTCTCCTGAGAAGGACATGGTGTGTCCTCTTTGAGGGAAGGTGAGACAGCGTGTCAATTCAACTTTTTCTCTCCTCTTCAAACACAAGGGGCAAAATAATAATAATAATAATAATAATAAGTTTTCTACAGGCAGAATGACTGAAGCCGTGTTTCCTGCAGAGAACCTCAGCGAGGGGTACTTTTACTCCTTTTCTTACATGTATTTATTTTGTTTTCAAAAGTGTGCAAGTGAAAATAATTCAACCGAGCCTGCAAGAATTGTAATTAAATTTCACGCTGCATCTGTACGACTTGGGAGGGATACTTTAATTTAGCTAAAGGGGTGTTTTTCGTTCAAACAACCCTCATCCTGAACCCCCTGCAGTGGTTTCCTTTACACCCTGCTGTGGTGATAACCACCATATGCATGCTCCCCCCCCCCCCGAAATGAAAACACAGTAGGACTTTGATGTGATTTATTCCTATTCACTGTGCATGTGATACATATTTCATGCTGAAGATTGCATATATGTATTGCTTTTTACCTTTTTCTCCTCTACGGAGCTGTTATGCTTCCAGTCATTTATGTGAGGGAGGGCTCCGAGGCTGAGACAGCCCATGATGCTTCCGTGATAGCCGTCATTTGTGGTGTGAATTCACAGCGGTGCCTCAGTGAGGGATTCAAAGTAAAGTAATTGCTTCATGGTGTCAATACAAGACAGAGGAGGAATAGTCATGCTGACAAATGTCTGTTTCCTTGAATCAGCTCGTGTAATTATGACCTTCCTAAAGTCACAGAAAATACTTCAGCACACCAGTTTTGTCCCTATATTCCCTAACCCTAACCCTGCCCACCTTACAAAGGGCCATTGCATTATATTCCTTTAGGTAATTGAAATCCTTGTCTCTGTCCAGGCAGTACATTTGTTAAGATCTGCTATAGTTGGCACTGTAACAATGGCATAAGTGGCCTCAAGTGCCTTTTATATTTCAGTGCCCTTGAGTCTAAATTGAATTATCCATGAACATTGCATTGTCTCCAGAGAAAAGCAGCTGACAAACCAGAGGGCTTGACAAAGGAAATGTGGACCTGAGGCAAGCTGAATATTTGGGCCTGCACATTTAGGTACATAATACATGAAAATACCTGAAGAGAATTCGACCAGAGGCCTTTTTTTTCTGACACCACATCAAACCTGTTATTGATTTAATACAACTTCAGGAAATGTCTGAGTATAAATACACCCATCTTATCGGCTGAAATGGCCAAGTGATTGGAATAAGTGTCCCCTCACTGGATACTGCGGACCTGACTTATTTGTCCAATCAAATCTTTGGTATCGGGTTTTGCTTTCAGGCATAGACTCCTCACATGAAGCAGCTGCTATTTTGTCTTGCCAACAGTGTTCAGTCTTCAGAGTCACATTGTTATGCATCTTAAATGAAGGGTGTGTTTTCTGTTTTAAAATATGGTTTTCGTTGATCTTTGATGTCTAATGAGCTAAAAAAGAGACATATTCTTACGGATGAGAATGACTGCAGCTTTGTTGGAGACTTGTAACCCATCTCTGTAAAGTTACTCGAATGGTGTAACTGCTAGAATGATGCTTATGGATGTGCTGTACTGTATGGTAGCAAATTCTTGGCTACTCACATGGAGAACGTGACCGTGGCATGGCAGCCAAACATGGTCAACATGATGTGAGGCTGAAATTGGGAAATACATATTGTAGCCTTTAAACATAATAAATTAACCATACTGTAGCATTTGCAGTCTAACAAGAAACTGAGTAAAATTAGGAATGTGAGCAGCACAAATCTGGCATTGGATTTATGATTAAACATGACCAACAGCCAATGGAGTTACCCAGATCTAAGTGGATGAAGGAGCCTCTAATTACAGAAACTAAGGCCTCAATCTGCAGACTCCACCAATAGTCTGATTTCTGCAAAGAAAAAAAGGTGTGGTGAACTTGAAAAGGACATATTCTGGTCCTGCATGTCCACTGATTTGTATCTTTGTAATCCATTTACCATCTCCCATGGTGTATTACCACAAAATAATATGTGACTGGGATTACTGGATCTGTGCACAGGCTAAGCATCACCCAGGATCAGATATCAGGAGCTGAAGAAGTTCCAATTACAGGAGGAGAGGGAATAGAGTGGAGCGTTCCGGTCATCTGATGAGGTGTCCATCTCTATAGAAAAACCTAACTTACCATCATAATGGTGATTATACGCCTGATCATTATATGATTTCCTTGCGCTGAGGAAAATTATCCACTGCTGCTACCATCCTTTCCCTGCTCACTGAATAGACTTATTCATTCCAACCTGCATTTTCAAGTCATTCATCAGTCTATAAATGTCACTGGTGTTGCATTCGGAATTCTGAGATATCTAGCATTCGTGTGGGATTCATGCTTTGCTAAAATTGGCATCGGCATTTTCCTATTTCATTGTTGCGTCCTGGAAACAACTTCCAAAACTGCAAAAAGAAAATTGATCGATTGTTTCATGCTAGTGATTCCAAGAGTTCTCCTTCCCTAATTCAACAATAACGCTAAAGGTACATTCATGAAATACAAATCTACATTGTCTTATTCTCTTTGAACAAATGGCAACCGGTTTTGGACACATGCTTGTTTGTGGCTGCATTAAAACATGCCAACTACATCGCACAATAAGGACGGTGATATTCTATATATTATCCCCATGACAAGGCCATTATTCCTGTGTGCTATAGAGCTTCATTGTTCATAGGCAGATGACCGCCCACCAAGAGCCTGGTTCTGCCTGAGGTTTCTGCCTGTTAAAAGGCAGTTTTTCCTTGCCACTGTCGCATAGTGCTTGCTCATGGGGGAATTGTTGGATCTGTACATATAGAGTTGGCCTGGACTTGCTCTATATTAACAAGTGCTATGAGATAACTTTGTTATGATATAGCGCTATATAAATAAAATTGAATTGAATT
>JAVQJF010048012.1:0-28001 GCA_036023855.1 Gadopsis marmoratus
AAGGACAGAACCACACCAGGGAGGGAAACACTAAACACACTGAGGAAACACATGGGACCTGACACAGGAGAGCTAAACCAGTAAACACAGGACCTCTAGACAACACCAGGAAGGACACATGAAAACTGTATTTCATTATTATAGTTTGAGAATGTCATGACGTTTCCCTTGTAAAGTCCAGGTAAATGATTGGAACTGAGGAGAAGACAAACAACAACATTATCTGGCTGGCTATCCAGACTGACATTTTTACTTAAATCACAAGCTGGTCTGTCTGTGTGTGTCTGTGTGTGTGTAGGTGTGTGTGTGTGTGTGTGTGCGCGCAACAACCCTTTCAGCAAGCGGAGACAGATAACATTTCAGAGTGTTCATTTCTGCAGGTCTGTGAGCAGAGGAAGAAAGATCAGGATCCCAACAGCTAAACATTATCTGCCTTCACCTCCTAAAACATCGCTTTCTCCTCAGGCAAAAGTGGATCTGTAGCATGTTGGCCTCTCCCAAAACACAAACCTCAGGAAACTCCAGCCCTTTCTTCATTTATCTGGCTCTTCTCTTTCATCCCTCCACCCAGTGTTTCTTCCTTCCATCATTTCAGTGCCCCTCTGCTTTTGTCATTCCACCATGCCTCTCTGTATTGCCCGTCCACCCTCCATTCCTCTCTCCTCCAACTGTCAATCTCCGGCTAGGCCAATTATCCCAACTCTGTCTATCTATCCCAATTTCTCTTAGATCATTACAATACATCACTTGAGCTCTGCCTCTGTCTTCTTTCATTTCTTCTCCGGGGATGCTCTGAGTGCTTACTTTCTCATTTCTCTCTTCACTCCCCCTAAAGCTGTTGAAATACGTCTCTTGTTACTTTTGATACTCACTCTGGCCACAATCCAATTTCTCGTCTCCTTACTCGCTCTCATCTCTTCGTTGAATTTAGCTGTGAGGACCAAAGTGAGTGTAGGGCAACGATCGCTCATATGACTTTCACTCATATGACTGCTGTGGAAGGACTCCAGGCTTGGTTTAGCCATCTGGCTAATTTGTCTGATTTTCAGGGCCACTTCAAAGTCTGAAAGTGTGTGATTTCAGCTAGAGAGAGCTGTGGCTGGAAACATTTGTGCATTGTGAGGCGCCGTCACAAGAAGAAAACACAAAGGAGAGCGAGCAGCAGCAAAACAGGGTCAGAAACTGACATCGAAGGTGGGCAGTGGAGAGGACTGTGGCAGACCTGGATTAAATGTGGAACCTAATAAGTGATAAACCAGCAGCCTAGACACTCATATGTTTACAATGTTATACGGCTTAAAGAGAAAATGGGAGAGAAGAGGCAAATAGGATACACCTCTGTTATGTGCTGTGAATCTCCTGTGTGTTATTCAGATTTAGAGGCAGTGATAAAGTCCGCCTCGGGCACTGAGCCGGATCTTCCACAGTCTCTTATCACACAATGAGAAATACAATTTCTACAGACTTATACATACACACAGACACACACACACACACACACACAAAACCACTCAGCAAAAGGAATTACCCACAAAGACATTAGATTACGCTTATACAAACAAACACATTGATGCTCGAACTGGAGAAACTAAGAAATCAATAGGTCATCTTCGGGACAGAGAGAGAAGAGGAATGTTATTGTTAGATCTTATGTGCCGTTTGTTTAGTTTTTTTTTTACTTAAATTCTTTATGCGTATCTCACCCTCCGCCCTACTAACAGCAGAATGTAAAAACACCATCCGTTACCTGTAAAGACAGCTTCCTTTCCACCTTGATCCTTCCTCACCCTTGGAAAAAAAAACAAACACATTATTTCCCAGAGAAGGAAGTGGAGACAAGGTTAAACAGAAAGCAAATTGAGTAAAAGAGAAACATACCTTGAGGCGCTGTTGGGATCTTATCAGCTTCCAGGTATTGTTCCATACAACACATGGGGCCAAAAGAAGATGCAAACTATTACTAGAGGATAAATCTAATAGTGAGTGAACTGCACATCCTCTCCGATATATTAATCCAGATCTATGCTTGATGCAAGGAGTTAACAGGTGTCCCACCATAGATACCTACAGTGTAGCTTTCCTCCTGTTCTTGCTGTCCCCACGTGGGATTGCTGAAGTGTAGTTTCGTTTTTGAGAAGGCCATGCAAGTTTATTTATACCATTCAGTCACAATGCAATTCAAAGAGTTTTACCTGGGGATAGAAATACATTAAACATAAGACGTTTAAAAAGAAATCAAATTACATTTATTAATAAACAATAAAGACCAAAAGTGAGAACAATCAAATAATTAGTTAAAGTTAAAAAAAAAAATTATATATCAATTTTACTGGAAAGTGGCAGTAAACAAAAGAAGGCCTGACAGTGATGTGAGGGGAAAGTTAATCAAGTGTCCAAAATGTTAAGGGTTCATCCTCCAGGGAGCAAGATTACATTTTTTTGATATTTGTTGTGGACATGTGTGTTTTGTCCGCCAAAGGAAAAGTCATCAATTCACCACGTGCATTAAGATTTGCTCTTATAATTGACTGACTGTGCGACATTGCCACCCTTAAGTCTCGCTGCTAGCTTATTGCTCAGGGCAAGCCAGACTTGTCCAGTTAATAAGTTGAGGCTAATATTTGATTTCTTCAGGGTGGCTTCAGGCTGATTATGAATTGTATTTTCACAGCCCCCATGCCTCAGCTATAGCACATATAATTTGTTTTGGGGGGGAATATGTCTCCACAGTACCCAGGAGAAAGTGATAGTAAAAGCCAGCCAGACAGTCGGCATGCTTCTCACAGGAGAGGCTATCGATCAGCTGCAGGTCAGATATGAGAAACTGGTTTATGGCGGGAAATGACCTTCTTTTCTTTTTCTGCTTCCTGTCTCTCTCCTTCCACCTGTCTCCCCCACTGCCTCGCTTCCCATGGCTTTCATGTCTGTTGTCTCAAATCGATAGCGACTCCTGGGGGCACAGAGCAGACAAAACCCAGAGGCCAGTATGCTTTTTCCACACACACACACACACGGCAAACATGCACGTACACACAAACACACATGCATTGTTCCACTTCCAGGGGAAAGTGCTAGATACACAATCACACAGCACATACAGTGTGTACAATACATCAACTCATTTAATTCCGCTCAGTTCTTCTTTTTTGCCTCCTCTGTTTTTTTTTTTTACAATTTTAGCTATTTAAAAACACATTTTCACCATTTTGTAGAGAGAGAAAAGAGTGAAAAGACGCTTTTAAACAGTGTAACAGGGTTCATTTGGACCAAGGCGGCTTTCTGTTGCAACATCTTTAACTTAATTTACTCTCTTCTCTCACTTTGGATGTTATTATTAACGAGACTGACGAGAACAGAAAAGCGTTTTTTGGATTCATTAATCAGATGCAACTCAATGAAAGGTAAATCAACTGTTTGCTTGGTGTTAGAACAGGCACAACATCTATAGTAACACTGATAATGTGATGCAAAACCAGACAGGTTAAACGCACCTCTGTCAAATGAATTAAAAAAGAAAGAAATGTTAGGGAAAGGAGAGAAACTGATGTTATTTGGAGACAAAGGTCAGACCTTGCAGTGCAAACAGAAGACATGTGTTTGTATTAACTCACTTGTGTGATGCAGGCAGGTCCTGATGTGCTGCTGAATTGTTCTGAGACAGTTTACCAGTGTCGCCTGGGGTTTCTGACACCCTGACGTGAAAGATGAGTACACGACAGCTATCATCATGGGAACACAGAGAATCAACACTGTCACATACATCTTTCTCTCTGGCGGTGTAGTCAGTTTCTCAAAATCGTTATTTAGTGGAATTTCCTCTAGTGTCACTTCAGTTCTCTCCTCGCTACTTTCCTGTCACTTCAGTTGTTGGGTGAACAATCTGAAACATTTGTGTAAGGTAGAAGATGCAGTCAGATTCAAATGTTCACCATGTTTTTGATGCTGGACAGGTTGCATTGTTCAGCAATCATCAGGAGGCTGAGGCACATCCATACATTGTTTTGCAGGTGCTGATTAACAATAATCTGCACAAAGAGACAGAAACATACCTGTGCACGGCTACCTCCTTCCTACTTCTTTTATTTTACATGCACATGATGGCATTTTGACCACAAACTGTCTTCTTCATGTGAAGACCATTGCTCCATTTCTCATGTGAGAAAGATCATTTTTGGTCAAAACATTGTCGTGGTCATGAAGAAGAAAATGAAGAATTGAGAATGAGAATAAAATACTGACTACAGTAAATAAAAGAGTAAAAAACAGTAAAACAAACAAATTAGACATAAAAAACATAGTAGAACTGCAAAAATAAAGCTTTACGGTAGTGGGACTTCCAAAAGCTGAGGGACTATGACTGCAGAATCCCAGCCTTAGTCTTGAGCCAGGACAGGAACAGCCAGCAGAGCCCTGCCTGAGGAAGGGAAGCAGTAGTTCAGCAATATAACTAGGAGGCAGCCCATGAAGTGTGTCTATTGTTTGGTAACATGAGCAGTTTATTGTTTGCGCCCCATATTTTGGCATTCCTGTCGGGATATATGCTGGAAGAATTCATCCCTTACAGTAATCATTTATTATGTTTAGTAATACTGCACCCTCCTGGCTAGAGTCTTTGTTTTAATAGCAGCAACATATTATCACAGTGTCTCTTTAAACTCTGCAAAACAACAATTTCAAACCACTTCTGCAAAATAGCATGATACAAATTTCAGGTATCAACTTGTACACACAGTACATGCCAAAATCCAAACTTGTCACCACCATGGTGCTCATAGTAACCGCTGACACATTCAGATAAAAGCAATTAGTTTGGAAACAAATTGCAACAGCAACACTCCTGGCTTTGGAGATTTAGTATTTGGTACATGAATATATTTCTGGCGAAGGACTCGTCCAATAACAGTGGCCTCTTCAATAGTAAAAACTGTAGAAATTGAATTATTTGTTACAACTTAATGATGAGAGCATTTGTGTGTGTGTGCATGCACAGTAATGGGATGCAGTGATGCAGCAGTTGAGACGAACGTTTAATTACACGGACTCAAAGACACTCCATTTTAAGAGCGCTGACGGAATGGAGGGCAGGAAAAGGAGTGGAGAGCAAGATCATAATCCATCCTCCTGTGAGCGCTGTGTGGCTGTCAGACAATGTTGCAAGGACAAATTTAATTTAGTCGAGGGATTTAGCCCATTCAGTGGCTGACTTTGCTTTGTAAATGTCTCGTTTCCTTTGGTTGCTTGGAGCTAATGAAGAAGCAGAGCTAAAGGATCCAAACCCATTCACCTTTGCAGCTGCAGTTTGAACATCTAATTAACTTTATAAACGGAAGGAGACTTTCAAGGCCTAATGACTTCATATCAGCCCAAGTCACTATTTGGAGGATTGAACCATGCTTACGTTATCTTTACTGCTGCAATTACAGTTACAGTGACAACGCTGAAACACTGAATTATTGCTTTTTAGAGAGCCAAACACAAATATAATTTTGTAAATAAGCAGAGAGGATGAGGACAGCTAATACAAATGGGTCAAAAGAGATCAGTCTGAAGTAATATATTTGTTTATCCGGTGCAGGAGACTAATAGACCATATTAATGGCCTAAGAGCGATAAAATACAGAGCCAATGAGCCTGTAAGATTTCCATTTAATAAAACTGTGAGCTTTTGGATGAAAGCTCACGTTTGAATCCACTATCGTCTGGGAAAAACTGCAAAAGAAATCTTTGGAAAAATCTGTGAAGACGGAAGCCCAAAAATACCCTCCTTCCTGTAAAGCACTGAGATTTCCCTTGTGTGTGAAGAGATTTGCTGGCGAAGAGGGCATGGCTTCATAACAACACTGCCTGTCTCCCTCCACCCACCATAACCACAGAGCAGAGTTTTACTCTGAGAGAGTTTAACTGCTACGCTGTTATCCCAGCATGCGCCGGTCTGTCCCCATACGGGCAGGGAAAGACAGAAAATAGATAAGAAAAACTGAGGAAAGTTGCCTGGACTGAAAAGTGAGTGAACATCCCTCTGCATTGCACACTGGCCTTATTTGCCTGGCTGCCGTTAATTCCAGATGGTGTGATATCGAAGTAGAAAGAGTAAGCAGAGGGAGGATTGGGAGAGCCTCACCTTGTTTTCATCTCCCCATCAATCTCATTACAGCATGATGGAGAAAAATGACAAAAACACAGAGACTGGCTGGTGAGAGAGAGAGAGAGAGAGAGAGAGTTAGCAACTAAATGTCAGAGCGGATTAACAAAAAATGTAAGAAATTAAACTCTGTCTGTGAAGTTTAGTCCATCACTCAGAGAAGGAGTGAGGAGCGAGTGAATGAATGCTAAAACTAATTAGTGAGAATGCTGAGACTAAAGCCTGGATATTAAAGACAGCTGCCAGGAAGAAAAACGAAAAGAAAGATTAGAGACAGTGAAGAAGAGGAGCAGCCTTTTGACTTAATGAGTTTAGTTCTGCTCATCGAGCTCATCTGTCTGAATATGAACTCCACGAGTTCTGTGTGTGATTTTCAAGAGAGAGACATAAAAAAAAGCACAGAGATAAGACTAAAAGCAATGAGCCAAACACTAGAAAGTAATCTAATGCTGTTTGCACAGACCAAGCCTTTGAAATAGATCTTCTCTCACTTCACACACAATCATCTACTTCCTAAACTCGCACAGCCAAGCTCGGAGCAAACCAATCTTATAACTATAGTTTCCACTAGCCGCAGTCAAGATGGCAAAAAACTGACGTAGCATCACTCTGTTTCCTCCATCTTGCAGCCTTATTGGGTGTTTCAATTTTTGTAGTTTTGAAAATGGTTCTTGTTATTTATGGTAATATTTTACATACAATCTTCATTCCATAGTCTGAGGATGTGTGACCTGATCGTTCTGTATGTACAGATGCAGAATGTAATATGGAATTGGGAAAATGCTAATTATTCATTAAGTGAAATGTTTTCAGGGGGCTCAGATTTCTAGAAGCATCCACGACAGTTCAGGTGGTTACTTAAAGAGAACATCTGTGTCATCAGTTCAGGCAGAGCAATGAACTTGTGCTTGCATCAGCTGATTGGCATCAGCCTCTCCATTCATGCTTCACCATCAGTTGCTCATTAATAAGCTGCTTGGCAACCAGCAGACATGTAACATATTGTTGATTTAACTGAGATGTAATGTTTGTATATATTATATGTGCTTAAATAGCAGGCTTTTCATTCAAAATGGTTTATTCTGCCAACGGTATTCTACACAAGAGTGATCATGTCGCTCGTGCTCAACGTTGCCTTATTTTCACCCACTTTCATTTGCCACGACGTGATTGACACAAAAGCACAGACACAGAAATGCAGGGACAGTACAGATAACATCAATCATCAGGTTGCAGTCTTGTTCGTAAAGCAAAGAACACTGATGGGTTAAAGTTAGTGAACTTTAGTTTCAGCTTCACTTTGATTTACAATTATATTTACATTTGTCATCTTGTTATTTGGGTTTACATGGTCAGCCTAAAAAAGGATGGCAGAAAACAACATCCAAGAACTTGGAGAATTTAAATCAATTCTGAGGCATATTTTGATTTCATAGTAATTTAAAGTAAGTAAAGATTAGAAACCTGGCAACCAGAAGGATGGGATGGATGTGTCATGTATGTTATTGACATTTGTGCTTTACATGTTTACGTTATGGGTATTTATTATCCTTTTTCATCCTATTTACATTTGTCTTATATAGAACAAATCACCAATGTACAGTATGATGCTAGTTAAATACACATGCATTCAGTGAGTTGCTAAGCTATAGTCAACTGCTGAGACAAAGCAACAATTGTTTTAACTTTTTATTTCTTTTAATATAACTTGAAAGAACTTGGAGAAGGATGAAATATGGAGATTCATTCCACCACTCCCCCATCTGGGATGAACTAAGTCAGTAACCAAAACAGTCCATCCATTCTGTGCTGGTCCCTTTAGATTACATTTCTCTTCCAGAATCTCTCCATCCATCTGCTGAAAGCCCTATTTTCATGACAAACAATAAGACACAAACACACTCACTCCATCACTGCCGCCTGACGCTGCCAGAGAGCAGGGCGAAGGAAAGGATGGAGCAAAATTAAATGACGAGGTGGGAGGAAGCTGAGAAAAAGGTCATGATTCTCTTACAGGGTTTAATTAATTAATCTAATATCATGTTAGTCAGTGCAAATTATCTAATTTTCATACAAGTAACTGATTTGTTATAAAAATAGCATGCACTGCACTGTGGCTTTAAGTGACAGCACAAGTTTTACTGCAGCTCATCTACAGTTAATTTAATGCAAAATGAAGCTTATCTAAAACACTTCCTATCTATAACATGACAGTAATTTTCAAACCCACTTTCAAGTAATTTCAAAGTGAATACTATAAACCTACCTTCTCATGGTTTCAGTATATTGTATAGGTGTGTCATATGCAGACAAGTGGTGTTTAAATGACAATCAAGAAATAATTAACACTTTTACACATTGATCTATAATTGTTTGGAACGTGAAATGAAACACGGCAGCTACAGTATACCTGAAAATGTTGAGCTGTGCTGTGACTTTAAAGATATGAGCTGCTGTTCTGGTAACAAGATAGACCTACACTTCAAGGAACAGAAAATACTGGGCATATTCCAAACTGTCAACAAACTGAGTTACCCTCGTACGAGAGACGGGACCCAGATGTGAAGTCAGCATGTGCTGTCACAGAACCACTGCCCTCAAACATCAAAGTAAGCTGCAGCGCATACTGTGGGAACGATCATTTGACAATCAGTGCTATTGCTCAGAGCAACGACTCACCTGGGAATAAACCTTCTCATCATAACTCTGATGGACCTACTCTGCACTATATCAGTTGCGGCTGGCGGGCTTTACTTAGCCTGTTAAGCTTATGTCCTTCTTTTCCAGCTACTTCCTCCAGCTCTTCCTGTTGAAAACCGTGGTAATCCTAGTTGGCATATACAATGTCACCATCCACCACCCTTTTAGATGGCAGTGCTCCTCACCTGGTCACTAAACATGCGACTTTAGCCCTCCATAAAAACAAACGCAGCCCCATCAATCATTTGAATGAGGCCAGTCTGGCAATGCAGTGGATGAGCTAAAGCAGAGGACAAAAAAACCCCACCAAAAAGTTGAATCTGGCTCAACAAGTCAATTAGATGCATGGAAGTGGACATTCCCGGAAGATTATTTTGCAATGCTAACGGAGGTATTTCTGATGTGACAAAAGATAAAATTGTTGCCACTGTTATACAATTCCAGGGTTGTAAAATCCTGTATCATTGTATTGTAAACTGCTGTGCAGCGTTTTGACATCCGATAAGCCTTCAAATTCACAGATCTGTTACTCAAACTGATTAACTTCCTGGATTCAATTTCTCACCTGTACATGAAGCAGCACGCCCCCACCAACGCAACCCCTCGTGCTGTTTCACCCTGCGAGACAGGTCACTCAGTTGCTTATATAAGAATCTCATTCTTCGACCTCTCGGTCACCATAGAGTGAAACATAGATCAATTGGTAAATCGATAAGTTCGCCTTCAGGCTCTGCCGCCACGCGACCACAACATTCGCAACCGTTCCAAAGGAGGAAATCCTCCATTTTCCGGCACATGACCATGGTCTCACACTGTCATGTTTGTGTGATTCTGCGTTTGCCTGTTTTGCTTTGAAGCTCTTCTTGTCGTCGTTCATCTCCTGCCTTATTTGGTCTCGTTTCCTGTTCTTGTTAGTCTCTCCCCTGTGTCCCTGATTCGCTCCACCTGTTCTCAGTGTTCACCTGTCTCTTGTCGCCCTCGTTAGTACTGTGTATATACATATATATATATACATATATATATATACATATATATATATACATATATACATATATATATATATATATATATATATGTTCCGTTTCTTTGCCTCGTCTGTTGTTGGTACATTGTTGGTTGTTTTGATTGGTTGCGCCTACTTGGTATTCTGGTTTTTCCTCCATGGACTTATCCCTGTTGTGTTGGACTGCCTTTGTGTTTTTGGTTTTGCCTCATGAAGATTCCTTGTGTTTTGTGTTTAGTCTGGGATTTATCTACCCACCAGGCTTACCTGTAGTAAGTCCTTTTTTGTTCGTGTTTTAATAAATGGTAAACCTGCTCCCACCGGTCTGTGCAGTCTGCGCTTGGGTCCTTTTCTCTTGATGCCTGAACCTCGAACCGTTACACTTTGTGGTGCTGACGCTCATCCCAGCTGCTCTACAACTGGCTGACAAACACCCCAATACGCACTGGAGGTTACAAACTAATGATGCTAAAAGAACTACATAAATCAGCAGAATGCAGTGAGCATGAGGGCTTGCGAGTATCCCCACACCCACATGGTGTGTGTCTCACCTTGGGCAATTCCTTCCCTATTAGAGATAGCATTTCATGTTCAAACTGAAAGGACCTCACATTTCACTGCTGCTGGATTGGTAACTGATGTGTCAAGATTAAACGTATAGTATTAAAACAAACACCTGCACACGTGCAACAGATATGCACACAAAGCAAATACTTCAGAATGCACTTTAATAGCATCACTCCTCTCTCAAATATGGATGCAAGTCAAAAATAGCTTGGTTCTGAAAACAAGAAGATCCACTCAGAAAGCGTCACCCCCAAAGAGAAATAATGGGAGCTTAAGCAGGTTATGTAAATGCTGCCTTTGAGAGGCTGAGGACAAGTGCTGTTAGTGTGACACCATGCTGCACACACCGGCTCACCTTTCTTACACTGATGCCTTCTTTTGTCACATTCTAATTCAAATCCATTTCCTTCCTGTCACCTCTCTGATAGTGCTGCTAATGCTGCTTAATAAAATTATGCAAAGGAACACCTCTGTGTCCTGTTCTGAACATATTGAATTATCTGTCTGAGGAGGGAGAGAGAAACAATGAGAGAAAACCCAGGAGATGACCTCTTCAAGTCATTGGCACATCTCTCTCTCTGGGGGTTAATATGGTTTTAATGAAACCTTGGTCTGAAAAAATGTATGTCATGGAGGAAAATTAGTCAGAAGTGATGGAGAGGTTCAGTGTGAAACAATTTCTGTTACTATTAGTGAAGGATGATGAGTGGAAAAAAAGACTAGGACACACATGGGTCTGTCTCTGTGGGTTAATGTGGTTGTAATACTCTGGTTTAATGCTGCATGACCAGGAAATTGAAGGTAGAGTGAGCAGGAGATGACAGTTGCTGAGGGGTTCAATCTGGAGCTGCTTCATTTAACTGGAGGATGAACAGAAGAGAGCTGATGATTTAAGAGGGACGAGGAGTAATGTAATGTACTACACTCTGTGAGCTGCAGTTTCTTTGGTGATGAGAGCAATGTCATATTAATAGGATCTCATATGTGTAAGTCGCTGCGACTATGGTCGCTCTGCACGATTAAAAGGCACGGGGTATTACGGTAACCAGGTGTGCTGCTGGTGACGTCATAAGAAGGTGCCGAGGTAAGTTGGGGAAGCGTGCTGACTGGACGCCGATAGGTTTCCCTGGGTCACGGGCTGCAGTGTGAGGGATGAAAGAGGCTGGTTGTGTTGTATGCGTGTTTAGAAGCACAGCATTGAGTATGTGTTTTATAGTGTGTTTGCGAGAAGACCTGTGTTGCTGTTTTTAGGGATATGATATGCTGTCTTGTAAACTGACTCACCATGAAAGATGCAGCTGACGTGCATGTTAACCTGAATAAATTACGCTTGTTGATCCAGTAGTTCCGGGCATTTGCAGTTACATGGTGGATTGTATAAACAGTGGCACAGAGGAAGACCTCAGCGAGGGGAGAGGTTGGTGCATGAAAATGCAGAAATGGACAAATTGCGTACGCAGAATAAACATTTAACCACACAGTTACACAAGACAATAAAGCCTGATTCACAGGAAATTAGTTACTCACCTGCTGAAGGTTCTGCCTCAACACCTGCCCCTCTCGGAGATTGTATATTTGCCAAAGGAGAGAAAAGAAGTGATGTTTTGTGGTCAGGCAGGTTCATTAGCTTTCATTGACTGGGTTGATGAGCTACAGAATTCTGTTATGTCAGGTATGAAGGTAAAGAAAAAGCTGCCCATATTTATGATCATTTGGAAGGGGAGGCTCAGCAGGAGATGAAGCATTCTGTCACTGAGTGAAGGAAAAGTCTGGAATTGATGTTAAAGGTGCTTGAGGAGGCTTATAGACACCCACCTTCTTTGGTAAAAGCTCAAAAATGTTTTTTACAGGAAGCAGAGAGAGTGGGAGGGGTTGAGAGCGTATATTCTCATGCATTACTGTCCCTTATTGCAGAAGTGAGCCTCTGTAAAGGGCAAGATAAATGTGGGGAGGAGTCAATTAAACACCAGTTTGCTGAGAATGTCAGGGATGTTACATTGCATAGGGAGCTCAAAAACCTTTTGAGGCAGGATCCTGACCATAGCTTAAGAAAAGTATGTGAAGAGGCTATATTGTTGTTTGACGACAATATAAGGGACAGGACTGTATGTACTTGTGAAGCAGCAGCAGAGTGT
This sequence comes from Gadopsis marmoratus, assembly GCA_036023855.1. Taxonomy (NCBI): domain Eukaryota; kingdom Metazoa; phylum Chordata; class Actinopteri; order Centrarchiformes; family Percichthyidae; genus Gadopsis; species Gadopsis marmoratus. The sequence goes on from JAVQJF010048012.1 coordinate 12,548, forward strand.
TCTGCGGTGGATGTGTGTGCACTGCCGGACCCCATAATACTGGAGTTGAGGGAGGCTATGAGGAGACAGGATGATAACATAGAGGCTCTAGCTAAGGAGGTAGGGCAGCTCCAGGTTCAGATGGGGTGGCAGCCTCATGCTGTGAGGCAGGAGTCCAGATACGACTCGGCTTGTAGGCCCATCTGTTTTAGATATCAAGGTGTAGGGCACATAGCAAGGATGTGCAGGGGGGTGCCAGAGCGAACAGGTGGGCCTCCAATAGAGGGGCGGATGGGGCTTGTACGGCACCAGGAGCTGTGGGGAAACTTTCCCCCTCTGTAGTGAGGAGACATGCTACAGATGGGAAGCAAGAAGGCTCAGCGGAGAAATCTATTGATCAGGCAGAGGTAGCTGAAGCACGGGTGGGTCCTGTTCCAGTAATGCAGGTTGTGGTGGGGGGTGGCCTGTCTGATACTGGGTCCAATGCGTCAGTTCTTAATGAACGTTTTTTAGACTACATTTCTCAAATATAGGTGATGCAAAGTGCAAAGATTGATCATCTTGTCCTCCAGGTGTTTCATGTAATCCACATTACATAGCGATGTGGTGGCCAGGGGGGTTAGACCAGTAGCATTTCAGGAGGTAGGGCCGCAGGAATTGGAGGATTCTATACACATGCAGGAGGCCACAGTGGGGCAGCAGCCAGCCGGGCTACCCAAGCCATTCCCTTCCCATTTGACTTTAACTGTCCTCATTTAGATGAGCAGCAGCTAGCTCAGGTGAGGGGTTTGCTGGATGTGTTTGTCGGGACTGATAGTGAGTTGGGCTGCACCGAGGTTATACTGCATGAGTCCCCTGTTGGACAATACCCCAGTTAGGCAGCGTTATCGTAGGCTTCCTCCCAGTCAGTATGAGGAGATTAAAACACATAATGCAGTTTCTGCAACAGGGCTTATCAGGCAGAATTGCAGCCTGTACTCCTCACCGTTGGTGATTGTGCAGAAGAAGGATGGGACCCTGAGGATGTGCGTGGATTATCGCCAACTCAACGCCAAGACCAGTGGCTGCATTGTGTGTGTGTGTGTGTGTGTGTGTAAAGATAAGTGGATATATCCATCTATAACAAAGTAAGGATGGACAGGAGTCAATAGATAGATTAAAGGAGACAGGGAGGAAGGAGAGAATACAGAGAAGATAAAGAGATAAAAGAGGTGAAACAAGGGGGAATTCAATTAAAGAGGGGAAGGGAAGGAAAGTTAGTTTGGGTAAGGTGCCACAAAAGATAGATGAACTGAAGTTTGCATAAAAAGAAAGTTAAACAGACATGACCTTCATTACTATGCAAGAAATGTGAATTGAGAAGAACGCGACATAAGTGAGTCAGACCCAGAGGAAAGTAAAGGGAGACAAGGCTGTGAGATTCAGTGGAAGACAGTATAAACTGAAACTGACATCTCACCTTGGATGTGTGGCCATGAGATACACACACAGGATTACAATAAACTGGATCACTGGAGAGAGGATAATTATCAGTTCTTAAATTGTAGAGCTTTCAATATCCAAGTGATAATCACTCGCGACTGAAAACTGAAAGCTTAATATGTCACTTATTCCTCAATGAGCTCCCTCCATCGTTTCCTGTCCTTGCAGCCTTACAAAATTCCGTTTCTTATCTAACTCGTTTGTCACGGTTCTATAGCAGGTCACTGTTAGTCTTCATGTTTTTTTTTTAATACAACTTGGTGTAAAATGTCTAAAATATTTTTTCAGAAAATGGGAAACCTTCTCATCTCTACTTTTCATCCCGTATGACATGAACATGGCATAGTCCTACTGGTATAATCCTACTAAAGAGCAAAGAACAACTTCAAACGTGTTGCATGTGTGTCCAGGCTCCAATTCTTGCCAAGTCAAACAAAACACATTTTATTCACATTTCAAATATCCAACATCACTGATTTTTAACTAGCTTCAATTAAATTGAGAGTTGCAATGCAAGAGAGCGGAATGAGAGGGAAAGCAGAAAGGAAGGAAGACAAAGTTGTTCCCTCTGTCAGGGTCAAATGAAGTGGGGAGTCCTGATTGGTCCTTTCATGTCTTTTCAAAGGTGGGCGTAATTAGATTTAAGAATCTAACAGCAGGCTCCTGACTAAGTGTTCCCACTGCTGCCTCCTGATAGACCAGCGCTGGTGTACAAGGCATCACATCAACTCCTGAAGTGAACAAGCGGAGATTTCACAGTCACAGGATCCATGACAACCTGCATATGAAAGCGTGTCTCTGTGTCACAGCTGAGAGTGGCCCAGGGGATGGGAGAGAGAGTTAATGGGGGCTGAGAGGTTTAGTCTGGAGTTGCTTTATCTAAGTGGCAGTAAAGGAGAGGAGAGGAGAGGGATGGGAGTACTACATTATTCAACTTCATGTGAAATAAAATTAATTTAATTGAACAACTTTGCATGCATATGAAACGCTGTTAGCAAATAAACTGTTCTTGGCTTCTGTATTTTCATGCGATTTGTTGACAGTGTAAATAAAGAGGCCAGATCAAGTATTTTCTTACTTTCACTGAAATGTACAAATAAATGCCAAACATTCTGTATGAAATCCATGTAAAGTTGTTGATTAGTATCATTATGTTGAAATACACAGCACTGTATATGATGCCACTACAGGGCCCCCCTCCATCAACTGTTGTGTTAATTACAGCTCAGTCAAATTAAATGAGGTTAAACAATCGCACGGCTCAAAGCCTCAACGAGTGATACTCTTGAGAAGATAGTTACAACACAAGTAATCTGTTAGATAAATGTCAGAGCTGAGAGGGAATTGAATTAATTCAAAATGAAACCAGCGTATTAATTACTTAAACATACCTACTGAACTGTAGCAAAACAAGTAACAAAACAAAAAAAAAAACTTTCTGTCGACATGCATTTACACTTAAGATGCATACAGTGCATTATTGACATGAGAATTGATAAATGCACTTCTGCTAGCACTGAGAGGAAGAAGAAAGCAGGTTGCCATAATGACATACTGTAACAAAAATAGGCCGACTCCATTAGCGTCTTTATTTGCATGAGCTGTTGCTGCTCAGTGACATTTGAGGCTCCATGTCCAGGAGCATCAGCAGCATCTAGAAATGAACACTCCTACTTAATTGCATAATTGATTTAATGTTGCCAAGACAAATGGGACCGGGCAGAGAGACACGGGTTGGGGTGTGGAGAGCTACACCGGTGTCGTTTCACCCCATCATCCTCCCTCGTTTCTCTTTCTGTAAGTCTGTTAGTCTCTTTGTAAGGACTGCTGAGGTCATATTACACAAAGAGGAGGTCTGAGAGAGGCAGGTAATTACTGGTGATTGCAGGTTTAGTAATAATAATTGAAGCTGCAGGGCACAGTGTGTGGGTGGAAGCCATTTTTTCTCTAAATAACAGAATAAGTTTGAGGATGTGTAATAAGAAAAAACAAATATTCTCTGCTCTTGAAACTTTCTTGCTGTTCTATTCTATTGTTTATTTCAATGCCTTGATTTGCTTGAGGTGCTCTTCACATGTTTTCACCCATTGCCTTGTTTTTCTACTCCAGTACAGAATATAGTTAATACCCCCAATGGCAAAGACATAACTGGAACCCAGACAGAGAAACTATCTTCATGTGGGTAATCACTTACAAAAACAAACTTTCCTAATATCAGTCAGTTTGCATGTACAAAGCCCTTTTATTCTGTCCTAACATTACATGTAATATGTGTACAATTATATATGCTAGTGAAGTAGCGATGTTTTTCCCGATTTGAGGACATGATGGCAGGTACCGACAGATCTGTGTTGGTTAGTGCCTGCTGCGATTTTTACGTCTGGGCTGTTATCATGTGCATACCCTCTGCTGAATACATTTGACTATTATTTGTGTCAGTTACATATGGCAAAGGTCATTATTGTTGCAGTATTTTGGCCAGAGTAGAGGTAATTATAGGTCCGACACATTTGTTTATACCCAAACTGGTTGTATAGACTTGCATGTAAGCAGTATAACAGAACAAAACATTTTGAAGCGCGGCACACTCATCTCTTGATATTTTGGTACGTTCTGATATTTGACTGCCTGAATTAAAAAACACAATGAAGCCCGTAGAGAGACAAGATGACAAAAAGTCAAAAGGAAAGAAAAAGTACAAGAGGAATAATTAAAACTATGAAGTAGGCATCAAGTTTTGTGAAGTATGAAGAGCTTAATAAGAAGATTAATTTGAGACACAGCTGGATGGAGTCCTAGCCGACAGATCAAAGACGCTTTGACTTTGAACCTTTGTTCATTTATTTCCACTATAAACCCCCACAAATGTGCCTTCACACTGCAAAAAAGGGCTGAGGATGATTTCGTAAATGTCTGAAAGTATCTCAACAACTGCTGAAAAAAAGATGAAACTTTGAAAAGACATTCAAAGTACCCATAGAAAAAAGCATACTGACTTTGTTGATCCCTGACTTTTTCCTCTAGCATCACCACAATGTTGACATTTTTGGATTTTTTGTAAAATGTCTCAACAACTGAATGGATTGCCAAAGATTTTGGCAAACAAATTAATGTCCCCCGCAGGATATATTTTTATAACGTTGGTGATCACTTAACTCTTCATCTAGGGCGGTCATACTTGAAAGACAAGACAAAAACAAGCAACTGCATTTCTTCTCCTAGAAACTAACGAAATGTTTTTAAGGCATTGGTGCTCCAAAACATTGTCATAAAATGCTGAATATTTACAGCATTTGACCAATCTACGATCCATAAGACCTTGAAACTTGATAGCTTGGTGCTATCCAAGCTGGCTATTGTTGTTTGTATGTCTGTTGTTGAAAGGATGCCAAATGTCTGCACTGAATGGTTCTTTAATCGCCCTTTAATTGTTTGCTATCAAGGGATGTTTAAGAAAATTAAATAAGGGAGACTTTAAAAATCCATCACAATGAGGGACGTCACTGTTGTTTAAAAATTAGATCTGGTTTGGGTTTGATACACCAATGAAGGTTTTCGTCTCACGCATTTGTGGGAGAAGGAAAGAGCAAAATATAATAACACAAGACAATTTCAGAATGAGAATAAAAACAAAATTTTTTTTTAAACCCTCCCCCGAGTGTGACTCTGTTTGGCCATTGAGTGGCACTGGAGTGTGGGATAACAGAGAGGAGGAAACTGAAATCATAGAGGGATAAAGAAAGCAGATAGTGAAGGGATGATGAGAAAAGGACAGAAATAACGTGCAAGAAATATTGCTGTATTATAAGGCTGCAACTCAGATGATTTGTTATATAATAAGCTGCTCAGAGAGAGAAAGACTTGGCTCCAATGTGGTACTGTCTCACACTCTTGAACACATACAATTGACAAACTGTACAAAGTCTACGAACGGATCATTCGAAACCTTCACTCATTCAGGTATTTCAGAGGCTCTTAAAAGAAGAGAAAGTCTGACATTTACCCAGAGGATCTTGCAGGGCCAGCACATCTGCATGATGACCTTCCACTAACTGGAAGGTGAATTAGTCATTTTACTAAAATAACATAACGTAGCGGTTAAAATCCTTGACTTGCCTGCTCACCTTCAAGTAGACCTGTTCCGTTTGTATCCGAGCAGGGGGATTTTCCTTTGGTGTTTTTTCCCCAACCTTTATTAACAAAGGCATGTTAGATGTGTCTTCTGTCCCTCTGTTTTGTTAAAATCCCCACTTTCTTCTGCAAAGACAAAGTTAAAAACAAACCATGCCCTGACCTCTGAAGCAACCCATTAGCTGCTGTCTGACAAGGACTTATTTTATATCCTTTGTTTGAATGGCACTGAAAGACACAGAGCTGATGGTCTGTGTTTAAGAGCCGGCATTTTAAATGACCATATTGCTCACACACATTCACAAGAGGCAATTTGCTTGCGAAATGCAACCTCTCATTAATATTTCATTAATATTAATGTGTCTGGGTCATGATTGTTGGAGATGACCCGCTGCCATTCTAGCCAGTGTCTATTATTTCTGCCTTTTATTACAAACGCCTATATTATTGGAAATTGACATGAAATTAAAGTGTAACGATGCAATTTGTATTTGTCTTTGTTTTTACAAACACAAAGCAAACCTATTTTTTCTTGTTTATGTTAAATATGTGACGTCTTTAAGGAAGAAGTTAATATTTCTCTCCTTCCCATATAAAGTATTCAGGAAATGCGGATACAAAAGTAAGATGGCATGCTGTGTAGAGTACGTAAAACAAGTAAAGCAATACTGTATCGTAATGTGGATGTTGCTTGAACATACGCCACTACTGAAACCCTGCCACTAGACATTTAGACCACGACCAAGATGTGACGGAGCCGTGGTGCAACGCCAAATTCAGTAGACATCCAAGGTAAGTCTGGTCTCCTCTGTGCTGTAAACATCAGCCTCTGTCTGTTCCTGTTTTTCCGTGGTCCAGCCTTAATATGCATAATCTTGTCACTCTGTTGTGCATCCTGGAGTAGTGAAATGCTAACAAGCTGCAGACGGACATGTTGCTGGAGGGCAAGCAGACTGTTGCCAAAGCGTGACCAGCGGAGTATGGTCTCTGAAATTTCTTGTTAGAACCACAGCAAGTGTCTACTGTGCTCTGGTGTTAATGAAAGCACAGCAGAGTGAATGTGAGGCCACTCTGCCTCCAGGCTACAGGATGCCACTGCTGATTGTGACCAATTACAGTCAATAGAGCTGAAAATAAAATACTGGAGCGCTGTGACACTGTTTAAGGAAGTTTTCTCGACATTTGCCAACGGTGATTTTTGCATCGTCAGCTCTGCATGGACTGTTTCACTACTGGGCGTTTCTGCTCTGCACTTGGATTCTTTTGTGTAACAACTGTATCAAAATTCCCCAACCAATAGAATGCCAGCTGCAGTGTCAACCAATGAAAATCGTTCGCTTTACTTCTTGCAGCGTCCTGCACGGGCGATTACTCTTTAACTGGGTTCATCCACTCTCTCTCCACGACTTTATTATGTGTACAGTAAATATACCAGCGCCCGTACTGTTTATTTTATGATCATAGTTAAACATAATAGTAGCTGTATAGCAGAACAATGACAGGAAGTAAATTATAACATATTGAACAGAATAGTCCTTCAAAATAAAACAGGAAACAGACAGGAAATAGCAGCGCTAACACAGAGCTTCACTGCTCCTTCTGCACAAAGAGAGTAAACTCTATTTGGTAGGTTGATGCTGGTCCACAATATGGCTACATATTAATTTAAAATGTGTAATATTCCTGGTCCTTCATGTAAAATCCTTCAACTCCTCTGAGCCATCACAGTCTCTGCAGCCCTTTAAGGAAATAAATCTTGGCAACAGTGCCAATTAGATTCAAGCATGCTGAAATTATCAATGGCCACCGTTATCCAAAGGCTGCAGGTATAAACCTGGTTATCACTTCACCAAGTGGGTACGTACCTCTCCATCCATATAGGGAGCCAGGTACAGACCATAACGCAGACAAACTGAGGCCACCGAGGAAGAAATGCAACCTCCCACAGTCATCACCGTACATTAATAACGTGAGTCAAGTATTAATTTGATTTATGCTCCTTGTTGTGGTCATACTTCCATACTTACACTTGCTATTTTGAGTGCATAAGTGCATTCACAGTGACAAGTATGGCAAAATACAGTGCACTATGCGTACCCGGATGGTGTACTCATAACGGTTAGAAAGTTGAGTGTGGAACGCTGCACACTTCTCACCCTCAATGGTTGCCAGGGGAGGGACCACCAACATATAAATGCCACGGTGGCGATTGGTATGGCTAAAAGTAAAAACTTTTTATTCATTTTTAATTAAATTGAATTGAAGTCGAGTTGGCAAACGAGCCGGCAGATATTTTGCCGTGAAGTAATCATGGGAAATGCTTTAGGAAAGACATTGCATTATCCAGTAAGAATAAAAGATGGTTTGAATATTGAATGAGTGACCTTTTCTCCCTCCTTCCCCAATGTGTCACACTCACTCCCCTGTGTGTTTCCGTCCAGGCACAACGTGGACATCTGCGATCACTGCGAGGCATACCCTACTGTTTTTGGTATTCATTCCCTTCACACTGACATCTTTTAATACGGACTGACCTCAGGGATTGTTCTAGCCCAGAGCAACTACTAAATGCAAATTTACTGCCTTAAGCTGCAAACTTCAGAGGAAGGCTGTACTGTGCTTCAGTGTGAATGACTGGCTGACTCTTTCCTTTTACATTTTTTATGATGCTGGAGTATTTAGATAGATGCTACTAATTAGAGATCTGTGAGGGTCAGAGTTCAGTATTTAGTAAATTATAGTCTGGGCATCTGGAATGCCCAAGAAAAGCTGTCTTATTCTTTGTTTAATGCAGTTTGCTTTGAAACCTGTGTCTTTGCAGCTCAGCAAACAGTCCAATACTGATGTTCTACGCACACACAAACACACACAAACACACACACACACACTGCCTGCAGGTAAAACCAGAGGTGGCCAGCATTCATCTCATTTGTGTCTCATCTATCGGCCAAATCCTAATAACCATGGAGAAGAAGACGCACTGCAGGGAAACAAATTGGGAGAACCACCGAACCATTTGGTCAAATTTAATAAGGTGGATGCGGAAGACGGCAACTTTTGTTTTCTAACAATCTCTTTTATTCCTGGTACAGCAGCTGGAACTAAACTATATTAGTTTGATAAATATTTCCTCATTGTCCTCTGTAGAAAACACAGATTTTAGTTTGAATGTGTATGATGGTCAGTGAAGAAGAAATCCTGAAGGCACAAATCCCTGCCCACTGTGTATACGCCTGTTAGACTCTGAGAAAATGTGTCAGAGAAGAGTCCATGTTGGCCTTTATGATTACATGCTACTGTAAATACCCTTATGTTGTTCTGCAGAGGAAGATCTTTAATCTACTGCCTACGCACAAACAGTACTGCTAAGTCCCAAGCTACGGCTTTCATGTTAGCACGCACTAACAGACCATGATGTTGGGATTGAAGCTAACCCTGGAAATAGCTCCGTGTTACTGAGTGGGCTAGCTTTGATCCTCCTGTGTGCATTAGCCATGGCTCTATCTGGCTCAGATGACAGGCTGTAGGCTTGGCTATCTCTCCACTCCATAATGACATCTCTCCACACTTCTGACAGATGTGGAGCGCTAAACACCATTGTACACAAAAGCTAAAGTATCACTTCTTACTGTGAGCTCTGAGAGAGAAACTACTCGAGTTGATTCAAGTTCTGTAACTGTTGTCAACTAGCCATGAAATACTGAGGCATCCAGTAATGAAGAAAAATTGTGTCCTTAGTAAATCAATATAGAATGTGTTTTTGCCCAACTTTATATGCCCGAGTGGTCACAGCGGGAGGATAGTTATGCATTTTGTTTGGAGTGAAGTGTTTGGCAGAAACTACAATAAAAGGACAAATCAATACAATGAAAAGACAGAAGGGATGGAAAACAGTGCTATATTCTTGTGAGCAACACTGTGTGTGTGTGAGAGAGAGACAATGTACGAGGAAAGCTGCCTTGTTTCATGAACAGAGCTTCATTCAAGCTAATAGAAGATCATTTGTGCATAATGTTTTCATTGGCCTCTTCGGCTAGCTTCATTCAACTGTTTAAAATAAGTAACTTTATTTATAAAGTGCCTTTCGAAACACACGATTACAAGTTGCTGTACAGTGATAGGTTACTCCAGTGGTAAATGTACCAAGAAGACGATTTCTTAAAACTTAAATTGAACGATCATGATACGACTTCGAACCAAGCGTAGGCTGTTCTTTGATCTTCCTGAGAAGATGCAGTTTGCCCAGCTGTCACGGAACTGTGGATGTTGTACCTGCTCAATTCTTCTGAGGACGTATTGTTAATGAAGAGAATAAAGAAAAAGTTGATCTTTGCTCTGCTGAACAAGATTGTGTGAAACATCAGAACAGCTTCTAAACGGATTTATATTTTTTGTCAAGTACTGTCCACGTGTGAGGTCTGGAATTAACTTTCGATCTCAACTCTTGAGCTAACATGGATGAAATGTCCTTGAACACTTACAATTTCATGACAACTGAGTAAAATATATCTGCTCATACATTTCATGCAATATGACCGAAAGGTCCGGAACAGCTGCTAAAAGGACTTTCTGGGGAACTTTGCTTTGTCAACCATGTCCGCCGTCATTTCCAAAGTAGAGCTCAAGGTACCATTGTTACCATGACAACATAGAGACAAGATAAATAACATAATATAAAGGGCAGGAAACAGGCTGAGCAGCGCTGGAAATAAATGTATGCACACTTATGCGCAAAATACAAAGTACAGACACATCCACCTTTCATCAGCCTCTCCACACACACACACAAAACACTTCATACTATGACACCACACCATATGGTGAAGTGGTGGCAGAGCCTGAGGGATGGAGCAGGGAGGGGTACAGGGAGTATTTCACGTCTGTCTGTAGGCTGTGACATTAACAACCAAATGTGATTTAACTTCCTAATTCATCCACCTCCTTTATTTATGAGCCAGCAAGGCTTTTTAGCAAACGCTGATGGATCTCTTTTGCTCTCTATTCTCCACCCCGGAGGATTTGGAGGCAACATAAAAACTGAGATGGGGGGGGGGGGGTAAAGGTGAGGTAGAGAAAAGTGGGGAACAAAATAGTGTTGCAGAGGTGCGACAGGGTCGTGGTTTGCTGCTAAGACACCCAGGACAATAGATTTCATTTTAGAGAAGCCCTCTGTTTGTTCCTCGTTCCCAGCCCTCCGACTTCTCTTACTGTGTCAATTCTCCAGCATCCTTTTTCTCATCATGAAGTGTCTTTCTTATCTCAAAGTTATACTCTCCTCAGGTAATCCGTCTCTGTACAAAGCTTTGTCTAGGCTTGTATATACCCCTCCAAACACACACACACACACACACACACACACACACACACACACACACACACACACACAGAGTCTGGGTGTCTCTCGTCTCTTCCCTAGTGCCGCTTTACTTCCCGACATTTGGCCTGAAGGCTACTGTGATCTTCACTTCAGACTCCTTGCTCGTCATATTGCTCGGAGAGCAGAAGTGTCAGGATCCAACAGATGCAGAGTACACACACACACACACACACACACACAAACACACACTCACACACATACAGAGGCGTATGAACACAGTGAGTGTGTGCGCTGTGGTTAAACAGCCAGTCTGGCACCATTTGGATACCGCAGAGTCAGGTCTTGAGACGGCCCTCCCAAGGAAAACAAGATTAGCCATTTCAGCAAGTGTGCTTAAATACCACATGTGTTTACGTTTATGTGACAAAGACTTTTAGTGGCTGTGGGAAGTGTCACTCTTATGCTACAAGAGCAAAAGAGGAAATGTTGTTAAACAGTCACGAGGTTGGCAGAGGAAGGAGGCCGAGGGATTAGGTGCATCAACAAAATGTCACACTTAACGTTGATTTCTTCAAATCATGAGAACGATCATTCCCGGATTTCAACCAAGATATTATTTTAATCCAAACTACACTCTTCGTCTAACCCTATGGAAATCTTATTTGTACCTAAACATATCCAAATTTTAATTATCCTGCCGAAAAACACAGAAAACACTTTATTTTACAGGTTTATTTACATTCCTGTATGGAGAGTATAATCAACAAATAATTTCCACTGACGTTTCCTGGAAAGAAGTATATAATTATAGTAATAGGGACATAGAGAGTGATCCGATTAATTCAAAATGCATTTCCTTGAGACTTTTAGTCAGTATACTGCAGGTCAACAAAACATGCACAGACAAACATACAATTCAGCATATATGAAGAATAAAATTTTGGAATCATCACTTGACTTTAAATGGAGTAGTTCTTTCAAGGAAATTCTTCTGTAAATCAATAATTTTGATAACAGACACCTCAGCACAGGTAATTGAACTAACTACAATGACAGACTCAGAACTTTTTTGCCCCTGTAATTAATACCAAATGATGCAATTCTTTCCAAAAATCTGAGTCAGCTTTATTGGACAGGTATGTGTCTCAGTCTTTTCATGCTCATACATGCACGTGTTCTCCTGGAGGGAAGTAACAGCTGTGTTGTTTACAGTTTTTTGCAATTGCTAACACACTAAAATGAAACATAATGCAACACACTGCACAGTTTTCTCCATAAAAACTCAAGAAACTGACAAACTTACTTGTTTGCCATTTTAAAACACTGCCATTCAAAATGCCACACACATTGACAAATTGGCCAACTGCCCAAACATGTAACTGCTAAATTGTCTACTCATCATTCAAAATGTAAGCACTCACACAGGTGAGAACCTTTTTACGACGACACTGGAAACCAACATAGCAGCGAGAGGAAGGGTGAGAGTGAAAGGGGGAGGAAGAGGACGAGGAAGAAGACAACTTTCTGATGAAATCCGGGCAACATATTAGTTGACCATGTTATCAACCATGGGTTGGCAATGAGAACTTGGCTTACTGTTGCCTCTGTTATCCTGACATTTAGACTTGAGCACAGGTACATAAGCAAGCTTTCATTCATAATTCAGCACTCCACAAATCAATCTGTACACATCAGTTGCTGTGTGATGCCTATTTACTTCATGAATGGCTGCCATGTCATAGACTCTATATCTGTACAAGAATCCTGCACAATTTACTGTGGAAAAACACCTCTTTAGGCTACACTGACCCATCACTGTATTTTTGATTTTTCTAAAAGACTGAGAGAAAAAGACATAATGGTGGATGGGTTTGAATGTTCAATGAGGCACAGGAAGTAGCAATAATCAAATTGGTTTTGGCACAAAATGCAATTCGACAGAGAGATTTAAAGCCGCGTCATAAGGGTCAACACAATTTTCAACAAGATCTGGCATGTCAGCCTGTCCACACTGGCCGTGTTTTCCATCGAAACCAAATGTACATGAAGCAGCTTTACAAGGTGCCTTTTGAGAGAAATTCTGAAAGCATCAAACATCTGACACATGAATGTAAGTAGACTAACTACAGTACCCTAACCACAGCGCAGCATGTTTTTCTATTTGAATTTCCTTTTGCTTTCAGGGAGTCCTGGAAGTGGATGCTAATGTGACATCACATGAGTTCATTTTCATTGAGGCTGGCTTCAATCTCACAATGAGCAGGAGAAGGCCACGCCATCCTTGGTCCACACAACACAGCCCAGATATTCAATACAATATACAACTTATGATTTGAACGTGCAGCCCTGGTCCAAAATTCATTTGTTGACCACCCACAATTTCTTGTTCACTTCCACTCTACTCTCCATTTCTCAAATCAGTTGTTGGGTTCTTTTCAACGTAGCAGTGGAAGGTGTGTGACCGTCAGCCCTATGTGCGCATGCCTCTTCTGCAGGCAACGGAAGAGGCATGTGATGATATTGGTGCGGGTGCTGTCCAGGGCGCTTCTTCCCTCGATGTCTAGCCAGGGAAGATGTGACCTGTGACATTGATGAGGTGCTGTGGCCAGACGGCCAGAATTTTTCTTTCCTTTTTTTTTTCTGTGCAAGATTTCAGTTCACTGTATCAAATAGAGCATATTTGTGTTCACACAGCTGTAATATATACGTATGTGCTGTGCAGATGTTTCACTGATTTGTGAAAAAAACTAAAAAGGTTTTGTTTCAATAGTGTTTTTATGTTTCATAACACATTTCTGTAGACTTGAACAATCCATCTCTGCAGAATTAGAACTTTATGTGCAGAACAATTATGACAAAGCCCACCAAAGATGAAAGTGCTTTTGAGCTCAACAGTGCAGGTGCTTGGACACAAATCTGGTAATATGAATGAAAAGTGTGCCATTTTGCACTTTGGGTGTGTGGCTTTGTGAGTTGTGTTAAGTGTTTTGAGAAAATGAGCCCCATTTTCAAAAATGTGTGTTAGACAAAAACCTGTAATTTGGAGAACTTAAAGTCCAATCCATCTCTCTCATTCCCTCCACATCTATCAATAGATAACTGTGATGGGATCATTTTCACTGACATGACGAGCAAACAACACGTCAAACAATTGTGACAGCGTGCATGTGTGTGTGCGTAGTAGTTTTCAATCATTTCACAGGTTCCACATCACTGATTACTGTGACTTCCACACACAAAAAAAAAACACACTGTAAGCATTTTTCTTCTTGAAGCAGGAAGATGGGAACTCGGCCTGAGGTCAGCTGTATTTATTTTGAGTTGCTTTTTATGATATGACCAACCAGCCATTGAAATCAGAGTGGTAAACAATAAGTAGAGAACACCCACAGAGCGCGCTACAAACCATTGGCTTATTAAAGTTAAATGAGATTTGTTCTCGCTGTGATTCTCGCTCCATTTAATACAGTGCATGGTACGGTCCTGAGGCGCTAAGTGTTGGATTTCCTGACTTCTTTGTCCCTTTTCATAGTTAGACTCTGTTTTCCAATTGCTTTCAGTTTTTGGACTTTGACATCCCTTATTCCCTGATTAGTTAAAAATGCTCTAGAATTATGCCTGCAGTTGTGGTTGAGCAGAACAGTCAGACTTGACACTTCTCATACCAGAGCCAAGTCAGAAGCACTCCAGCATATCATTTGCCCACACACTATTAAAAACAGCTTTTTCTATAAGCTCCTGTTTTTATATTAGCATACTTAACAAAGTTTCACATCGCTGAGTTAACAAAACCCTCATATAAATGATCACTATTGACAGTGACACCTGTGACTTACTACAGTAAGGTAGTTCATGTCTTTGACCAGTCTGGTGTCACAAACGTGGGCAGGTTCTCAGTAATACTGATAAATTCATGCAAAATCACCAAGCTGTATTTAATCCCAAAAATGCCTTTGTTGCTGAGGTTCAGCATGAACAGAAGGACATGTTCCATTTTTCATGTTAAACGACAAGCCTTGAACAAACTTGTTCCAGTTCTTATGACGTGCTGTCTAGTCTATTTTGTACATAAGGAAGCAGGTGTTATGTTGCATTTTCTGCTTGGCCAGGTTACACAGACCCAGCGGCAATTCTGAATGGGAGGCCTTCTACATGCGTTGAATGGATTTCTCCAGGCAGACAGTACAAAATCTGATACCTAGTTAAGTTTACTGTGGTTAGTATAGAATAAGATAAAAATATAAGTAAAATAAGATAAAATAAAGATACAAATTTTAAACAAAAAACAAACTGTACAGAATATGGATATTGGAGCTATACACTTGTGCAATGTGTGCAAGTGTAGTGGTCTTCACTCTGCGTTGTGTTTATTTGTAGAAGAATCGTGCCCTCATTGACGATCAAGATGTTTATTGACTCATATTGGCAATCTGAAATCATGAGAACACAGACATCACCAGAGTTGCTCTTTCATAGACACCCTCCATGCCTTCCCCCAGAGAACGATCGGGTGGAAAGAGGAAGTGAAGATCACCAGTGAAACAA
>JAVQJF010048017.1:0-10939 GCA_036023855.1 Gadopsis marmoratus
GGGTCCGACGAATCTCCGATTTCCCTGCAGCAAGGCGTATTTCAGAACCTCGTTGATCAGTTGTCTTATTTAGATTTAGCCAGTTAGCTGATCACCTGTCAAACACACAGGTTGCCAACAACACGTCTAAGACGTGTTCAGGCCTCTCTGACGGTTCTATCATGCAGCGATTTCTCTGTTACTCCCAGTTAGTGGACAGAACTGCGGTGGGACTCGAGACACTCCTGAGGGAGAAGCTGCAGCCATATGAATTAGAAAACAAACTAAAAACAGTTGCAGTGTCTCTGGGCAGCTGGAACATGTGTTGTAGTGCATCTCTAGCTGGACCCTTTTCTGACATTGTCGGCTACACAATGGAGCATTCTGATATATTATGTAGTCTTCCATCATTCTTGCAAATAAATTTTTTGTTAAAAATGGCATGTGCTAATGTGTACAGAGAAAAATAGACATGAGAGAAAGAGAGAGATACAGAGAGTTTTTTGGCACCAGGTCTTTCTTGTTATTCTAGAGCACTTGTTACAACAAGATATAAAGTGTTGTTGCTGTAACTTGGTATCTGATATGCTGCTGCTGCTGCTGCGCAATCTATTGATGGGTATAATGCATTTGTCAGCCCCCCCACCCAATATCACGACCAGCCGTCACTGACTGATACACATGTGTGACTATTGTCTACAACTGATACACATGTGAGACTATTGTCTACAACTACAAGTCTCACTGTCACAGGTGCTCAGGTGTTTTGCACCAATAATACCTTCCTACTCTGTACACTCTGATGGATGTTTGTGTAAAACAAATGATGACCAACAGTAGTAGTAGTAAACGGAATAAACCAAGTCTTGTACGATGGCTCAGATTAATTTCACTGAACTAACGATTGACTTCTCCTTTTAAGATTAACAAAGTCAGGCTTGTGAGCCTCCTCTCAGGATGCCACACTCATATCGATATCATAGGATGCATCTAATCTTACTTGCAATAGACATGGGTGATATCACCCGTCTGTTTAGGGCACAGTACAATAAATGATAGCAGTATTTCCTGTTCTCTCATCAACAATAGAGGTTACACCGGCTGTTGGATATATAGTACTATGAAAGCAATAAAAGTAACAATGTTATAAATGGCCTGGTCACAGATCTTTGAAAAATTGCTCACAACTTCTGTTAGTCAGTTATTCAAATAGGTCTAGGGGTTTTGTCATATTCTGCTAGAGCTGTAAAACTGGCAACAAACATGAATAGGAGGGACACAACTGTACAGGTTCTTGTAAATTGTCTTACAGAAATAACAACTCTTAAATCAGCATATTTCGTTGATCCACATGACAAACATGAAGTTATTCTCTCTTAGACATGAGCCACAGGAGTAGCGCTGGACTGTGAGCATATTTTAGGTGCAGTGCACAGACTCGCTATTGTGGTATTGCACACGGCACGTAGGCCCAAAATCTTTTTCTGTACACAGTCATTAGAAAAGGTACAAATGTAAAAGTGTGCATGCTCTATGGGCCCAAAAATGCGAAAGCGGCAAATGCACCCAGCGAGCAGTTTTCATGAGAATGTATGTGGTGCCATCCTGGAGCAACGTATCCATTTTTTCTCAGTACATCCCTGCCTGGAAACCACTAATAGCTAATCACGTCTTAGCTAACGGAAAAAGATGTAACTAGGATGAATATGTCAGTCACTAATGATTGGTATGGGAGAATTTATGTACATACGTCGTCAGTTCTAATTCAGAGCTGGTTCTCAATACCCAACCTCAGAGAAAGATCCTGATTCTCCCCCTCAGCCTCACTGCAAACTCTGGCTCAGCAACTTCCCAACAGAGACCCAGTGAAAAGGTGCTTTGAGTTCTGGATCTATTTACTTGTCTGACTTCATCATTTTGACACATCCAGCTTGTTTTTTCCCCTCATACCTCTCTAAGTTTGTCAGCTTGTTACGGCAAGCTGATACTTGTAGCCTTGAACACTGGAAGGTATTGTAGAATTAATTTAGAGCAACAGCCTTTAGCACCCAAACACACACACACACACACTGTGTCCCTGACTTACCGAGCAGCTTTTGAGTCCAATCCACATGTGAGGTGAAGCACAGATCAACCCTTCTCCTCTGCTCACTCTTCCATCATATCTGTCCGTGGCGCTCACTTTCTCTGCCTCATTCTGCTTCTCTTTTTTAGATCTTATCTCTGCCACAGATTTTCCTCGTCTCGTCCTCTTTTTCCTCTCACTTTTTCCACAATCTGGTGAAGTACCCCACTTCAGCAACTCAGTTGAGCTTCAACGTCTGCTCTCGTTTCCCTGAAGCTCCCAGTGGGAGTGTATGTGTGTGTGTGTGAGAGAGACACAATGTGTGTGGGGTAGGTGGGTGTGTCTTGTAAAGGGGGAGGAACCACTTGGCAGCAGTGGGACACCTCTTTACCTCCCTCTTTCTGTGTGTCTGTATTTACACACTTATGCACATGGGAGGAATTTCAGTTAGTTTCTTACCCACAGATACACACACAGGGGCTTCATCTTCATCTTCTGAGCTGCATTTGCTGATACACACATCATGTGCAATAAATGTAATTATGGCTGTACGTCAACAAGAGGACAAGTCTGTGTCTGTGTGCATGAGCTCATGTGTGAAATTGTACAAATTTGTGAGCACTTTCTAATATAGTAGCTGTACACAGGCAGGTGATGAGCTCTCAAAACAAGTCCAGTCTGTTCATGTGGACATTCTTAGTTGTAATGAGATTAGATTGAAGTGCTTCGGTTAAAGTGTGGGTCTTGCTGAGGTCTTTGCAGTTGAATCATCTGTAGCAATGACAAGAGCTGTGAGAACATATCAACTGCACAAAGTCAAAATGTATAGTGGCCACATGAAACGGACCATTACTGCACCTACATATTTGCTTTGTCCAGGTTGAGTTTGTTTTATGGATATAATAAAGGCTTTTTCTGGAGCGTTAACCACCTCTCATGTCTGTTAATAAGCTAATAAGTGAACTTTGAGTGAAGACGTTTTTGTCAAACTATCAAACTGTTTCCAAAGTCAAGAATGAATTTCCATACTTAGCCTTAAAACTAGATATGAATTTGGGCGAGTAATAATGTGTCACCCTGAAGCAGAGCTCCACCACTACCTCTAAGCCTGTCTGTGTCTCTGGAGCTAGCTCTCCAAAATTTAACCGAGAACCCAGATGATGTCATCAGTGCTATCAAAGGAGTTATTTTTACTGCTTACTCTCTTTCCATGGTAATTACTGCTGTGCTAAGATTGAAAAGCCATTATTTGCATTTTCATGTTATCAATAGTCAATTAGTGGGTCCACATGGACTTCTGTAGCTATCAGTGGAACACAGTGGAGGCACAGTGCACACTGGCTCAAAAGGAAAGATGCTGGTCTCATGTGACCAAAGAGCACTTCACTATTAGTTTGTCAGCTTGCAGAGACTCCAGAGCACCACTGGAGGGATGAAGGGACTCGTGGTTTTTAGAGCAGGAAGGTTTCGCTATGATTTTGTCCATATTAGAAATCACCCCATTCTCTCTTCTTTCTCTACAGACACATCATGACTGAACTGATTGAAACAGAGAGGCTATATGTGGAAGAACTGCAAAGCATCATGGAGGTATGACATGCTGGCTGGCTCTAGGATTTTCTTCCCCATCTTACATTGCTTACTTACATTATATTCTAACATCTGTAATCCTACACTGTAGGCCTGTCACAATAATTATGTTATCGACTTTTTGTGCCATATATGAACATGCAATTGATCATGTTTGCTGGTCTCAATATTGCCCATTGTGTTGTTTACATGTTGTTTACATAATGTCACCAGCATCTTAGCAAAGATGATGCCAGAATAAACCGCTTGGTTTCTCTCCGTTATTGGGTGCAGAGCCTAGCATTGTTTCACAGCGCCTCAGTACAGAACAGAAACAAAGTAACACCATTTGCGGTGCTTTTCGGCTCTATTACATGATATTTTCTGTAATTCAGTGGGTGCTTCATTTTTGTTTTTGCCTAAGACAAAGAAGAATTTTCCCAACTCGTTAAGCAGTATGCTTATGAGTAAATATGGGCATACATAATTTTCATTGGATGGAGGCAAATTAGACATTCAGTCAAGTACTGTACTTGCACATATGACGTCAACTATTTAGTTCTACTCCGTTCTCTGAAGTGTACTTTTTCATGAGGTACTTTGCATATTACTATTTTACCCACAAAAAACTAAGTATGAGCAGTAAAATGCAATTTTAGTAATGATCGAGTCTTAAAGGTTGAACTTGAGCTGTTAAAGTGCAATTCTGCCAAAAACAGGATAGAGAACAACAGTCTGATAGGGACGATTCTGCATATTGAGTAGACGTTTCTGATAATACAGCTGTTATTTAAACTTCCATTGTTGAAGTAAACTTGGAATGCAGGACAGTAGAGCCACAATGATTAGATCATCAATCAATTAGTTGATCAACAGAAAATGAACCGGCAACTACTTTGATAATGGAATAATCGTTTATCATTTTTCACGCAAAAATGCCAAACATTTAATGCTTTCAGATCCTTAAATGTAAGTTTTTGCTGCTTCTCATCTTAATATAAGTCAGAAAAGAGATTTTGGGCTCTGAGAAACTGTGATGAGCATTTTATCACTGTTTACTAGACAAACCATTAATTGATTAATAAAGGGGTACTTCAGTGATTTAGCATGCATTTCTATAAAGTTGGGGGACAAAAATCAATAATATTCTGACTTTTTGTCACTTATATTAGTCCATCGCCACAAGCACTGGATCCTACATTTCCCATAATACAACTTGTTTGTGTCTTTCACTTTAATCTCTCTGCCTGGTCAAGAAGGATTTTGATTAATGTCTTGTAAACTCAATGTCCACGTGTTTTTAGCACAGGCTGTCTGCCAAATACTTTGTCCCCATGCTGAGATACTCCTTGGGACTCTTATGTCTTATGGACACAATACAACTACTACCAGCAGAGTAGTACGCCACATGTCTACTAAATCGACTTGCACATGTAAAGTCCCCTATTAAGGTTTCTGAATACTTCCTTCACTGCAATTGGAAATGCATATATAGCAGGTTCTTGAGAGAATGTGGATGAATAAAGCCCATGCCATTTTATGCTTAATCCAAAAATAACTACATGTAAATCCCTGTTAACCAAACTCAGGCAGACAGGAGCAGTTCAACGATTTATTAGTAGCAAAAGCTTACATGCCGGTAATGCAGGTAGGCAAGCAGGAAGTAAATCCAAGTCTGTAGACAAAAGCATGAGGAACGGCCACAGGGGGCAAAACAGGAACACCGAAACTAAACACATGGCAAGCAGTAGTACGAACAGCGACATTAACAGGTGTGATATAGTGAGGGGCAGGGAGCCTCAGTCTTAGCTTTGGCTGGTGTGGGTGCGAATTAATGAGCACTCCAAGCGCAGTTTCAAAATCAAAAATGCAGTATATTTCAATTTGCCAGCAAAAATACACAGCACATACAGGTGACTAAAAAGTACTAAATCATTGCTTTTCCTTCTGGTCTTCTGTTTACCGATCCACTTCAGTCAGTCAGCTGCTGTGTCCATAAGGTGATATGTCAATCAACTAGAACATACTGGAAAATACACATAAAACTAGAACATACACACAACAGGATAGACTATCAAAATAAAGCAGGAAATGGACTTTGAGCATTGAACGGGATGTTACAGTACTATTGGATTTACATCTGAGCTTTGCACCACAGATCGAAACAGTTGTCCAGTCCTGCTTTCATCAAATAAGAACCATCTCCAGAATCAAACCAGTGCATTCACACTCTGACCTGGAAACAGTCATTCGTGCACCATATGAGCCAGTTTGCAGCCTGGGATGCACAAGTGGGGCCCTCATGGCCGTTCCAGAATCGAGGCTTAAATCTAAAGGTGACTGTGCTCTTGCTATCAGCAACCCTCCCCCACTCTGCAACGGCTTGCCTGAGGAGATAAGGCTCGAATCAGTAACCTTTTGTGGTGTCATCTTTATATCATCTTTTTATCATTTTTAATTTTTAACCCTTGCTGATCTTGCTTTCTGTTTTATTTCTTGTTTTATTTTGTTTCTGCTTTGTCTGTCAAAGAACTTTGTAAAATCTGTTTTTAAAGGTGCTATATAAATAAAGTTATTATTATTATTAATACTGGTGCATCCCTGGGTTCAATAACTGCATTGATTGCCAGTTAGCAGAAATAACACTGCATTTCTTTTCCTCATAAATCAAATCAAAAAGCTCCTGATTTAGACTGTACAATATATTGATTTCATGAACAGAGCATGGTGTGTTAGTGCATATTAATTTATAATTCATTCTCACCACCCATTGGTGCGGACACCGTGGAGTATCTGTTTCTCTAATTTTCTCAGTTTTAAATGATTAGCTGTGATGATTAGCCACCTTGCTAGTTAATTTGTGGCTCATTTTGTTACCTGCTTTCTTTTTTTTCTTCTTTACTGGCTCATCATCACCTCCCCCTCCTCCCCAGGGTTATTTTGCAGAGCTGGATAACTCCGAACTCAGCCACCTCATCCCCCTGTCTCTGGAGAAAAAAAGGGATGTGCTGTTTGGCAACCTGCCGGACATATGTGAATTTCACAACAGGTAGGTGCCCTCAGTGATATCAACAAGGCTGACCACAGGATAAAATAGGGGACAGAGCCGCTCTACACTAGATTAGGGACAGAACCAAGAGTTAGGTTTTTCTGTCCCTTAAAGTGATAGTAGATCTCTAATAGTGAAAAAGAAAAGTTGTATCACTGTCTGAAGCCCTTTTATTAGCATTATTGGATTGCTGGATTAATTTGTCATCAGAGACCTGGTGATTATTTTGATGCATGTCTATCACTTGAATTTATCATGTCAATTATGTTGTTGCTTCTCTGCTAAATTAAAGGAAAGAACAAGACAAAACAAAAAAAAATCCTGTCCTCTCCCTCTCCCTTTTTTATATTTCTGTTTGGCCTGAGCAGGTTACAGGTGAATTTGTGCAAAACTCTGTAGAATAGCTGGTTGCAGGGTGAGAATGTCTTTTCCCACTGATTGACCCAAAGGTATGCTTCTCACGGAAAACCTGTAACCTAAACCAAATTTAGCAGACATTGCGATGTGGTATTGGGATAGTTGGCCAGTGGTGAATTTAAAAGCCACCTACTCCTTTGCTTTGTTATGCACTCTCGAGCATGGATGGATTACCGAACGGGCCTACCAGGTCCACGTCCAGGCCCAGAGCCAGAGCCTCTGAAGTGACTGTTGGACAAAATCACACGGCTCAGTTCAAGGAAGGAATGTCATTTTTTTCTCAAAATCTTCAGAGTCTTTTAATATGAAGTATCTTCCAACCAAATCTGATAAAATATTTGTATAATAACATTTAATGAAGTTAAAATTAGTAAAGCAATTTAGATAAGATCAGCTCTGCTTTAAGAAAACAGAACCTACATCTCAGACTTTCTTTGATAGTTTCCTGTAATATTTTGTTCAGTGAGCTGTATTTTTAAGTATAATATCGGTGCTCTCTCTCTCTCTCTCCTCTCAATCCACAAGCCGCTCTGGAGAAATGTAGTTAATTATTACCTGCGTATAGTGGCTGACGGGTTGGAAATAAGTTTTTACTAATTAAATTAAATTAAATTAAATAAGGTGTAAGTGTGTATAATGAGAGACAAAGAGTTTTTCTTTTGTTTATGGGCCAAGATGCATCCTGAACAGATGAGTTTTCAGTTTACTGAAGGCAGACACACACCCCAACTGGTTTAGTCAGTTCTCTGTGGCTTTCTAGCAATCAAACATTAGGACTAAGATTATGAAGTCACATGATCTCCTGCTCATATAGACAAGTTTTGTGACCCTGGAACGAAACCTGAGAGATGATAATGTATCATAAACTGTTGCCATTATAAGTTGTGGTGGCCGAGTGTGTTTTCTGGTTCAATGTCCATCCTGTTTGCATAGTTTATGCTTCTTGTATATGGTGCTCTCACTTCCCACAAGAGATATTCAGTTAACCTTTCCAGTACTGACTCCGGTATTAACTGTTACACCAACATTGTGAGGATATAATCCTCAGTAAACAATTTGTAGTCATAAATATGAACTTTAAACAAATGAGCTCTGTGTCTTTGTGGATATGAGACACTTGTCATACTATATCCTATTAAATTCTGTTCAGTTTTATTTATGTAGCGCCATATTATAAAGTTATCTTAGGACACTCTTTTGTATAGCGCAGGCCTAGATCGACTCTTTATTTCCAGAGACCCAACATTCTTATTGCACATTTGCTCTAGCAGCAGTGTCAGTATTTGGTCAATGTTTAACAAGGAGGATGGAGAGAGATCTTCATAAGAAAAACAAACTGACCTCCTAGAGAAACAAATATCCCACTTACTTAGTGGTATGTAGCCATTTAAATAGTGTGTTTTAAGATGACTACAATGACAGCGATTGAAATTTTGTTCATAGCATTGGAAAATTATTTTCATCAAGTCTCTCCTGAAACAATGTTACATTTGCTCAGTGTGTTTCACAGACCTCATTCTGAACAGTTTCCAGAAATCTTTTCAGTGCTTTGAGCACTGCAGGTGGCACACCATTCACCGTTGGGCGTGTACAGTATGAGTACAGTACAGTCTTATTGAACATTGATCTGCAAAATTGCGAGGTAAACTGATACGTTGGGAATGCAGTCTTTGGTAAAGAGACCGGAGTGTAAACTTCACTGAACCAAATAAAGAGCATGACAATAACCACTCCTAATAGCCTAAACTCTGAAAAAACTCTAATCTGCAGTGGATGTTCCAGTCCTGACAGGTAACATTTCTAACATACGTTAGTTAGTCATGCTCCTTGGCTTGGGAATTTACATTAGGTTAATATCATAGGAAGTAAACTGCTCATGCTTACATTTTTTCAAGCTTGATCAGACAAACACACTAACACATTCTTTACAAATTTGCTTTTAAGCAGTGTGCATGGATCACAAGAGAGATCCACAGCTTGACACACCTACTTAGCCTAGTTGTGGATGCTTTGCTGTCACTGGACAGTCGCTGTTCAGGGGAGCAGTTCAGCTAGCAGTCATTGCTGTTCATAGGATTCATGTGGACAGTACAGAAGATAGGTTTTGTAGACAGAAGTATTGGACTGCTGTGCAGCAAGCATGTGGACACGTTTGAGCAGTAGAGCACTGGTTTGTGTTTACTTCTTCAAATTGTGGCTCTGACCATGTGATGTATAGACCAATATTTAACCTCAGCATGTGTGCCGAAATATCCTCACTTTTAGTCACTACAATAGGTCAAGTTTCAAGCACACTGGATCCTAAAAACTTTCAATAATGCAGACTGTAATATTTCCTTTTCTTAAATCCTCCCTTCCTGGTCTATTGCCCACATCATTACTCCACACCCTAACAGTTTATAACTTTGTTAAGGTCCACCTTGATGACATTATCAGGGTTATCTTCTCAGGCTTGACAATAAAGCTAATAGAGCCACAGAAGACATTAGGCAACTGTTCACAGGCCAAGACTTGCAAACCAGCCATCATGTGTAAACTTGGTGGAGTCTCCCTTTCACTTTAACAGGTATTTACATGGGGGGGTGGGGTATATTTGACTTGCCAAAATATTCATTGATATCAATAGTGGCACTGTGAACTTGTGTTTGGAGCAGCTGACAGGCTGACATGACCATATCTTGTTTGATAATGAGATGAGTGGAGCTGGAATCCAGCTTACCTAAAACCCAGATGAATGACTACAGCAACGAGACTGTAGGAATGTCCAAGTTGTTTAAGCTAAAAATGTCTTTCACACGTCATTTAAAGCATCAGGTGATTTGGCTTCCAGCTTGCCAAAAGATTACAGTTTTGCACTGTGTTGTTATTCACTTTGTTCATAAATTCCCTGCAGGATATTTTTGAAGGAGCTGGAGAACTGTGCAGAGAAACCGGAGCTGGTGGGAACCTGTTTTCTGAAACGGGTGAGTAGCTGAAAAAGGTTTATCGTTGCAATTTCCACACGTTTGTATTTCCATTTAGTTAGTTTACACTTTCACTCCACTACACTTCAGAGTGAAACTACTGCTTTTATTACTTTAAGTACATTTTCTGTACTTTCACTTGCAGTATTCATGTGCAGACTAGTTTATAGTGTGATATTACAAAATGTTCTCAAGTAAAAGATCTGGATACATCTTCCATCTCATCAGAGAGACTAAAGGAATAAGTTATTGAATGAATATGTGAATTTGTGGATATGTGTATACAGTGTTACACAATATGTATGTAGTACACTTAGTGGTCACTTTGTTAGGAATGAAACAATACAAAATGGAAAAAAGACATGCACATGCCCAATAGAGTGGGTACTGGATCACAAATATCTAGCAAAGTTGGAGTTGAAGAATTTACAACCCTGTCTCCTTAAAATGTCACCATTAAGCCCCACCTGGGACCTAAGTTGGGTTGGGTCCAAATTACTAGTTGGGTTGGCTAGGGTGCCGTTGTTTTGCCACAGATCTCGGGTCTGTGGGTCAATGTCTGCAATGTCTGAGTTGACTTACCATGAGCTCTGAAGAAATGCTGCAGACTGTCACACTGTGTCGGCCTGTCTGTGTGTGTCTGTCTTTCCCTGTGTCTGTCTGTGTCTCTCTCTCTGTGTGTGGAGACTGGATCTCCGAGACGTGGTGCCGCGCAGTCTGGATGTCACGTTGAGTGGATGCGGACCGCCTGCTGCTGCTACTGTTATTATTAGTGTAGCTGTTGTTGTACTGCTAATACTATTGGTTGTTTATTTTAACATTAGTAACATTGTAGCTGCCATTGCTTTACATCTGTATGTGTAATTGTACTGTGCTACTGTGTGTTCTCTTTCGTCT
>JAVQJF010048027.1:0-68555 GCA_036023855.1 Gadopsis marmoratus
AGATGGTTCTTAATGACATTGGCTGTATGTTTGGGGTCGTTGTCCTGCTGCAGAATAACCTTGGGGCCAATCATACGCCTCCCTGATGGTGTTGCATGATGGGTAAGTATCTGCCTGTATTTCTCAGCATTGAGGACACCATTAACCCTGACCGAACCTCCAACTCCATTTGCAGAAATGCAGCCCCAAACTTGCAAGGAACCTCCACCAGCTTCACTGTTGCCTGCAGACTCTCATTATTGTAGCGCTCTCCAGTCCTTCATTGAGCAAACTGCCTTCTGCTGCAGCCAAAAATTTCACCAGCCCAGAGCACCTGCCACCATTTTTCTGCACCCCAGTTCCTGTGTTTTCGTGTTTTTGAGTCGCTGGGCCTTGTTTCCATGTCGGAGGTTTTGCTTTTTGGCTGCAACTCTTCCATGAAGACCACTTCTGGCCAGACTTCAGTAGATGGGTGAAACTGGGTCCCACTAGTTTCTGCCAGTTCTGAGCTGATGGCACTGCTGGACATCTTCCCATTTCGAAGGGAAATAAGCTTCATGTGTTTTTCATCTGCTGCACCAAGTTTCCTCGGCCGACTGCTGCGTCTACGATCCTCAACGCTGCCTGTTTCTGTGCAAGTGTTTCTATAAGAAGTGATGCTGGTTTGAAGGCAAAGGGTAGTAACACCAAATATGGATTTGATTTAGATTTTTCTTCTGTTTATTTACTGCATTTTGTTAATTGATGAAACTAAACTATTAACAATTCCATTTTTGAAAGCTTTCTTAGGTTACAGCATTTATTCACACCTGCCTAAAACATTTGCACAGTACTGTATATATACTGTGTATATATATGTGTGTGTGTGTGTGTGTGTGTGTGTGTGTGTGTGTGCACATTACCATAGCAACATCAGCCTGGAAGATTTGTTTAACGAACTTGTTCTTGGATGAGTGAACCAGCTGGATGATGTCTCCATATAAAGTGTCTCTGTTCTTCTCGAGGAAGCCTGCAGGACACACACAAACACACACAAACACACACAAATACTGTGTTACAGTATGCACATACGTAAACATCAACACACACTACAGATGCATGCAGTTATTAATAAAAATGAAACAAAATCAGTCACATGAGCAATGATAACAGAAGGAAACATATCAAACTGGGTACATTAAATATCTTTGACATCATACAGTAACAGAGGAACATTTTAATTCTGCTGTAATCAAGTGACTCTGACCTTTTGTTTCGTAGTAAACCACTCCAGCAAAGTGCTGGATGCCAAACTGAGTCTCATGGGTGTTCTTTGGAGGGATGTAGTACGTGTTGAGTTTGTGCTGAAAGTTCAGCTTGTTCAGCATGGTGGTGTCTGTGCCCTGCAGGACACACAGAGACAGACAGAAACAAATGGACAAATATATTTGTTTGTTCATTTAAAGCCCCTGAAAACTGCTAAAACTGAGAACTCGTAAAGCCGAGTGGAGCTGCAGATTCAGCTGATTATTCTCTGAAGATGAATCACTACAAGCGACACCTTTCACTTTGTCACATTGTTTCCATGTTGTCATTTCATACGTTATTATAAAATATTGATTACAGCTGTTTTAAGTGCTTCTCTATAACGACAAATAGTCAAGTAACACTACCTGTCTGCTCGGTCGCTAACTACAGTCTGTTGGAAATGTTGAACTTTGAAGGAATGGAGACCAGAGGAGGGAACTTACCACCGTCCACCATCTGAGTGTATGTACCTTAGGGAACTTGCTCTCCTCGTCGATGAGCGAGATGATGTTCATGGGTTTGATGGCAATCATGTCCAGAGCATCCTGGTTGTCGGTGAACTCGATGTGCTGCCAGTTGATGTGCTCCAGGTTGTACTCCTCCTGCTCCAGCTTGAAGACGTGACGGACGAAGAACTGCTGTAGGTTCTCATTGGCGAAGTTGATGCACAGTTGCTCAAAGCTGCAAGACGAAGGGCCAGAAGTGACAAGAACATGATGACAATGAATTTCTCCCTCAGTTCAGGTTCAGTTTAAAATGACATATTGTATACTGTGTAATATATACTGGTTACAGTGTATACTGCGTAATGTACCAATTACAGTGTATATTGTATATAATATACTGTTACAGTGTATACTGTGGCCAGCAATAGCAATTGGGACAAAACTGTATATGGAATGGAAAAAGGGATGAGAGGCATGAGGTCAATAAGTGAGAAAAAGTTTTATGTGTGTGAGTGTGAGTGTGTGTGTGTGTGTGTGTGTGTGTGTTTCTGGCACCTGTTGACAGTGAAGTTCTCAAAGCCAAAGATGTCCAGCAGTCCGATGGAGCGTCTGAGGCCTTTGGGTATTAAGGAGGCAGGCTTGTAAATGGCTGCATTGATCTTCTCCACGATCCACACAAACAAACGGCCGTATATTCCCTGCACACACACACACACACACGCACAAAGACACACGTCACCATTCAACAAAGGTGGCAATAGTGCGCTCAGAAACGCAGCATGTGCCAGCAAAAGACAGGGAAGAGGAAGACTGCTAGCTAGTAAACGGAGGAGGATACATACAGGTGTTTTGGTGAGTAACACTGAATGTAAACATAACTTTAGTTAGGCACCTTTAAATTCCTGTTATTTTAGTTGATACTTGATAATGCGTTGAATTACAAAGATCAATAAAAGACCATTTAATTATTAAGCGTCGTACCTTAACAAAAGCGTCCCGTACGTCCAGAGCTTGTTCCATGCTGAGCGGGGTGGAGACAGTCTCTCCTCTGGTGATCAGAGTTCGGCTGGTCAGACAGTTCATCAGATCTTTACCATCCACCTGAACACACACACACACACACACGCACGCCTGTTTCAACTTCAACTTATCTTCTAGAAGTTACACTAAAAAGGAAACACAAAAATTATTTTATCAAAAGGTTAGCTATTAAAAAACCTGACCTGAATGCTTTCTAAGGTTTTTATTTGCTTTGTATTGAATGGTGGTCAGAGCCACGAATGGATTACCAACTGGGCCTAAAGACTTGCAGTGGTGAGTTCATTGGAAGGTGAAAAAGCTAAAAGAAGGGATGTTCTGCTTTTATTTTATTCGTTTTTTGCTCCCGTTCGTGAGCAAAGTCCTTCTGAGAGTCTGACAAAATATTAAATTAAATTAATTTGGATAATACAGCTGCATAGTGCATACTTAGGGAAACAGTTTAAATATGTTTAAACCTGCACTCCAAGTTTCCTATAATATTGTGTGTAGTGCCCTCTTGTATGTAGAATAACACTTGAGAAGAGGAGTTGCAGTGTGGATCGACCGTGGCAGGAAGCTATGGACAGAATTTAGGCAGCCTCTGTTCTTCTGCTGCATGAACAAATACTGAAGTTCAGGTGTGGTTTTAAAGTGACAGCAGAGTGATGTGTGTGTGTGTGTGTGTGCGTGTTACCTCCAGCAGCGTAGACGCAGTGGTGAGGTGACGGCAGCGGACAACCTCGCAGGCATCCAGGTTGTCGTACGTACGAGCTGCAGGGTCAAAGGTCAACAGAGTGTATACATGAATGAAAGACAAAAAAATGCAAAAATGTTTTGAAAAGGTGCTAAATGTAAAAAAAAATAAATACAAAAAAATATATAAAACATACCAGAGCAGTGACAAACATTACGAGGACTAAACCGTGTTGTAAAATGGCTGAATTCCTTCATTGAGAATTTATTTAGACTTTACCTTCATATCTGAGGTTTCCCATGTGTAATATAGCAGCCAGCAGTTTAGAAATCTCCCAGTTCTCTTTGTCTGTGAACATTAGTACCTGCAGAACACAGCAAAGGAAACACTCTAAATCCAATTTGTAAAAGAAAAGGTATAACCTTCCAGTTTCTTTAAAATACAAGAAGATCATTCAATCAGTTCAAGCAATGATACAGTTAGACACACCTGGAGCTAAAATCTCTTTTCTGTACTATAATCAGGGTGAGGTTTTAATCAGTACCTTCATTGCAGAGAGGATGTTGGAGTATTCTTTCATATCGTCTCGGCCATCACACACTGTACATTTACCCTGCAGGCAAACAGAGAGATGGATGGGGAAAAAACCCGCCTTGTAGTAAATTTGTCAATTTGTCAATCAAAAATCATCAATTTGTCAAGGCCAATACATTCTAGGAATATTTTATATGTCAATGAAATGAGCCCTTGCTGCTTCACTGTAAAGGACAAAACACAACACCTGATATGTACAGCTGATGTTTTACATCCCTGAAACCTTTTTGTTATCAAACTTGTATCATAGCTGGTGGAAGAATCTCAACTTCTTATCTTATCATCTCTGTTTTGTCAGTTTTTTAGGGTGAAGATTCCCTTAGAAGCTGTTATAAAGTTTGTTATTGTGCACTGAGTGAGCGGCAGGATGTCCCAACAGCTGTCCTGACTTAAGTGACCGTTCACTAACTGCAAAGGTCAAAGCTTCACCTGCTGCAACAGCTAACAGGTTGATAATGACATGACTGACAGTTTAAATGAGGGTGATGGTGAAACATCACTCACTATGGTCAGGTAGGTGTAGTCGGTGGCCTTGCTCAGGCCCAGTTTCTTCTTCTCGTCTGCTGTCATGCCCTTCAGCATGCAATAGAAGATGTGGTAGTTCCTCTCATCGTAGGCCTGCAGACAGAGCGAAAAATAAATATATTACATTTTTAAATAAATAAAAAAATAAATGTTGCATCATTACATCAAATAAAACATTAAATTCACATGTTACAGCAGTACAGAGACAGAGATAAGAAAACTGAAAAATAACTATTTCAAACTATTTGAAATAAACAAAAAATAAAAGATTACATTAACAAAAAGCAACATACAATATATGCAATACAAATTGTGCAAATACTTGTGCACAAGATATCCTGTGGTGTAACCGGCAGCAGAAGTATTTAATATACATAATAATATATTAAAGAATAAAGTGCTGTATATGTCATATACACACACTTTAACGTAATTATACAATGCTATGAAATACATACAATATGGAACAAAATAAATGGAAGAGATGTGTAGTTGTGTCTAGATACTTCTGTTTTTAAAAATAAAAGAACAAAAGTTTCCATATTTAAACAGAAAAATAAGCTGGAATAGGTGGATTTTTTTGCCCTTTTGTCAGAATGTCTTGGTTATTTAAATGCCAGACAACAAACTGAATCATAGTTTTTCAGTCACAATTAATTGCAGAGAAAATCCTGAAGAGTTTAAAGTTTGAGCAGGTGGACAGGTGTTATCATTTTGTGCCGTACCTGTCGACAGACTCTGGATTTCTCCAGCAGGTATTGCTCTATCTTGGCTCCCTCTATGGCTCCTCTCTTGTTGAAATGGATGTCGATGTATTTCCCAAAACGAGACGAGTTGTCGTTGCGGATTGTTTTAGCGTTGCCAAAGGCTGGAAGAGGATCAACAGAAGCCAGTGATAATGATTTCATATGGACACATGGATAAGTGCATATGAACCCAGCTGCAAGATCATTTTCAAGAAAACCTAAATTTTAATACCAGATTTTATTGCTGACGTTTTGTGGCACTGTCCTCTATCCTTTCTTACTTGTGTGTAAATGTGTAGGTTGGGTGCTTTCATTGGGTTCCCTGACGGAAAACCTAAAAGTCTGAGAGGAAACTGAGACATTACATGCATGTAGCGTGGTGTGATGTTGCCGTATTGCTTTTCTTTCGGGTGAGGCCTTCGCATGGTGCTGGATTAGAGTGTAAATGATGCCTACGTCTCTCATTCCCTGTGCAGAGTGGCAGGTAACGTCATTTTATCACCTGCTCAGACAGAAAGTGCACCTGTAAATATATTGTATGCACACAGAGGATCACTGGGTGATCTTTTTAAAGGACGATTTTCAGATTCAAGTTGAAGCCCTCTGAATGCACAGGGCAGAGCCGCAAAACGTCATGAAAATGTAAACCATTAAAAATCAATGAATGTCATTTTCATGGCAGGGTCAGGCTTACAGGAGGGTGGTATATAAATCAAAAATATTAATTAAATGTCAATATAGTAACATGAGTCTAGATATACTAGATTGTGCCAACTGAATTATTTAAAATGCAGCTTACATGTTGTCTTACTGTAAAGTAAAATCATTACTCATTAGTATGTCACCTTTAACCTTTTAGCCTTTTTAGCCTTTTTTATTCCATGATGATCCCTCAAGGAGGTATATGGGCATAGTAACACATAAAAAACAAAAAACAACAAGAAAAGTAAGGGGATCCCTCTTCTGTTGCTGTTAATTCCATTTCTATCCTTTGAAAAGGGTTTATTTAGGGAGTGTTGTCTCATCCGAATTGAAGTATCTAAAGACGGAGGGTGTCATATGATATGCTGCACACATTGTAAAGCCCCCTTGAGGCAGATTTGTGATTTGTGGTAATTTAGCTGTTTGGTGTGTGTATGTGTTCCTACCTTCTAGTATAGGGTTGGCCTCCAGGACCTGCTGTTCTATCCAGGAGTGTTGACCACTGATGGCTGCCAGGAACTGAAGGATCAGTTTGGTGCTTTCTGTCTTCCCTGCTCCAGACTCACCACTATTACACACACAAAAAACACACACACACACACAGACACACACACACACACACAGTGAATTTGTGATAAAACACAATTTAGGTGAGGAAAGAGCAAAGATTGTATAATGGCCCCAATATTCAAAATCGCCATTATATTTTGGAACTTTGTCTTATAAATCAGGAATCAGACAATATTTATTTGTACAGAATGTGAACCAACTTTCAGTACATGACGATTTTTGACACATTTTGGTTGGTGCATCAAGAAATGCCCTGGGTTTAATTCAACCCTCTCTCCTTCCTGACTAGTGTATGTGTATGCTACACTGCCAGTGTGTGTGATAATGTCACTGTGATTGCCAATGTGACTATTCAGACTGAGTTTCATACTGCTGCAGATTAGATATTCAGTGGGATTTTTATGATAAGTGTTTTGTGGTTCTTTCAGTTTGGGGTGTGGCTTCTTTGTAGGATGAGTGGGGGCCTTTTATGTGTCCCAGGGGCCCATTGTCTCATGATCAGTCCATGAGTTTTTCAGGTACTTATAATGAACTAAAGCATTTGACAAATTGACTACATGAAAATTTAAGGGGGTCACAAAAGCTCACAAAGACTGTGAACGTCTGCCCTGAATTACACAGTAATCCATCCAATAGTTGTCAAGATAGTCCACTCTGGACCAAAGAGTGGACCAACGGACCGATCGACAGAAACCTGAGATCTTTGTCACATATTGGAGATTTGGGCTCGAGACACTTTTTTCCTGCAGTCTGAACTCTTTCCTACCTGATGATACAGCACTGGTCGCGGTTGTTCCTCTGCATGTTGAAGTAACAGTTGTCAGCAATGGCAAAGATGTGGGGCGGCATTTCGCCAATCTTCTTGTTGGTGTAGAGGCGGATCTGGTCAGCCGTGTAGATTGGCAGCAGTTGGTAAGGGTTGACAGCCACCAGGATGGAGCCAGTGTATGTCTGCACACAAAAAAAGTACATTTGCCTTTGAAATGTAGTGGGATAGAAGTATAAAGTACTTAGTTACTTTACACCACTACTGATCTCCCAACAGGTCAGTTAAAGTACGATAGATCAGTATTGGTCAAGCACTCGTTCTGAATAAAAAATGGCAGTAACACACACTCTCAAGCACATAAAGGAATGTACAGTTCCTACACAAATAGACACATGCATACACATGCACACAATCTGTTTTGTTGCTCCTAGCCTGAATCTGTTTTATTCATTTGTTGTTTCTTTTACCTGAATGTAAAAGACTACTCAGGAACAGGGGCTGAAAATTAGCTTCAGCTACATGTACAGTATACATAACACCTGGTTCATTACTTCTCCCTATGTAGCAATGTTTATTTGTATTGTCCCTGTGATTAAATAAAGTAATAAATAAATCATCACAATTCTGGATGTACAGCAGATCAAAATCTTGTCAGCTGATTCCTGGGCTGAGGCCAATCTGTCTGCTGACTAGAAAGTATTAATGTTTGTGCAGAGCAAAATAAAATGAAAGATGAGTTTCATGCCATAATGAGATGTCCATCATACTGGTCTTCATATTCTAAAAGTACTGTAAACATTTGTAACATTTAGCACTGAAACACTGATATCTTTTCAATTTTAAGTTTATGAAATGCTAACATGAAACCTTCAAAACACACATGCAGTTTACAGATGCCGTTGAATAGGAAATATACTCCATGTTGCTGTTTTGAGGTTGTGCATGCAGGTGGTGCATTATTAATTAAGTGCATTATTTTCAGCTGAGGACGATTCTCTCTCTAGCCATGCCTGATGTGCAGGGGATGACTTACCCTGCCACCACAGTTTGTCTTCAGAGGAAACAGGAAGAGGGAGGGAGAATTGAAGACAGCAAGTAGGTCAAGAGATAATAAAGAAGCAAGAAACTGAGATGAGAGCAGAGAAACAGCCAACAGCAAACGTATGAGGATGGATATGTGAGATAATACTGAGGGAGTGTTACTAAAAACCATTGAAGCCATGGATAAAGGTAAAAAAATCTCTAGTAGTCCTTGTTACGTGCCAGGGGATCATGGGGGGGGGGGTGTGAATGGTTTCCCTGTTGTCTGTCTCGCCCGTCATTTCCACAGGTGATCAGGGTTGATGGACTGGCACCTGTGCATGGTGAGGCGTGGCTCAGAGTGGGCGTGCCCATGTGGACCGGCCTATCAGCAGCGAGGTGCGGCCCAATTAGGAGGACTGATAAGAGACACCTGGGAGAGCTGTGGGGGAGGCTGAGGAGAGGAGCTACAGACACTGAGAGAGAACCCTAAAGAAAGACCCTGTGTGAGATTGCCTGCATTCCCTTGTTGTGTGGTGAGAAGAGGACTGGGTAAGACAGGGGGCGCCCTATACACGTACACACGTAGTGCTACGGATGTCTAGAGACACTAGGAAGTTGGGTGGAGTCACCCCTGTGAC
Source organism: Gadopsis marmoratus (assembly GCA_036023855.1). Taxonomy (NCBI): domain Eukaryota; kingdom Metazoa; phylum Chordata; class Actinopteri; order Centrarchiformes; family Percichthyidae; genus Gadopsis; species Gadopsis marmoratus. The sequence continues at coordinate 8,994 of JAVQJF010048027.1, forward strand.
ATTTTCAGTTTGTTATTTAGTGGAGGTTAGGCAGCTGTTTGGTTGTTCTTTTTGTGTTTAGACTTTTAGTAGTTCGGAGGTGTTTTGTTCTGTTTGTTGTATTTCCTCTGGCTTCCACCCGTTGTCCTCCCCCTCCCACTGGTTGTATTTATATTGCATGCTGGTGCATGTAGGAGAACTGGTCAATAAACGGCCTGCTGTTTATATTCCACTCCATGCTTCTGTCGCTTCTTTATGACCTTATGTTACGGTTCCCCAAGACTCAACGTAGGGACGTAACATAATTGGGGGCTCGTCCGGGAACTGTGTTCTCACCTCACGTCTTCCTGTATCTGGTAAACAGATGGTAGATGTGTAGTACAGTATATCGGCATGCAGCAGTAGTATAAGAACAGTACTGCAGTAATACTCACATATATGAGTTTTTCTCTATATCTGATGAGAAGGTTCCGGAGGATACCAGCTTCGTTGAGGTCTCCCAGGCGGATCATGTCCTCCACACCGTGGATGGAGGTGGGATGCATTGGCTTGATGTTGGTGGCATTCTGGGGAGAGATCCAGTGCTCCTGGAGGGGGAGAGGGCATTATGGTGGGGGAGGGGTTATTTCAGATACAGCTCCCACAACACACAATCTTTTATGTATTTATTTTTTTAACAAAAACAAAGTGTTTCAGCTCTTACATTTCCTTCATCATCCAAGACCTGGATCTGTCCAGAGTCACAGAGTTTGACCACTGCGCCGATTGGCACCTCAAACTCCCGACCGGTCTTCAAGTCCAACCAGACATAGTCGCCCTGGAAATAAATCAAGAATTGAAACCCAAACCACGGCTACGATTGGGAACATAATTTATTAAAATCACCATCAGATAAAGAATCAAAATTTTAAATCGGCGGCCAGAATAACGGCAATAAAAATCAGAGCGAGAATCGGAACCATAAACGAACCACGCCTTTATTACAGCATCTCCAAAATTGTGATTTGATAGTTTAAGTTTACCATTTGGAGTTTATATGTTTAAGTTGATCAGACCCATGATTAGAATCATTCACTAATTGAATCATAACCATTTTCACACTGTACCTAGACCAGGCTTGATGCAGTCTGGAGACATGTGAACCTTTTTTTAACTGAAGTCAGATTCGTATGATCTTGCTCTACAGTGGGCTGACCTTTACTTCATTTACTATGTATGTTGAAGCTGTTACATTAACACTCGGCAAGGTTCATACATTTATTCTAGTGATTAAATAAATGGTGCAGTGTGAAAAGGGTGGAATGAACCCCGGATAATCCCCTGGTCCTGCCAGGACTGAAAGGAAAAAATATAAATGTGTACCAGGAATTTGTCGAGGTGGACAGGGAGGACATCTAAGCAGCAGACAGTTGTTATGTAGGAGAGGGAAGAATGGTTAGTATAGACGGGTGAATAAATGCTGTAAGCAGATATCAAACAGTGGGATTTAAAGGAAAACTTCCCCTCAGCCTTTTGAGTGCCAATCATCCCCCCATAGGCCTGAAAGGTGTCTGACAAGTTTCTATCTTACTCGTATAAACCATATAAAATGAGAAATTTGTCTGTTATATTTTGTCTACGGATTAAACAAATGAGATAACCTGTTGATTAGAGATTTGGTGGGCATTCAGTTAAATAAATGTGAGAAGGTGCATTAATGGGGGGCATATTTCATCAGTTGGAAGAAGAACTCAGATATTTTACTTAAGTAAAAGTACAAAAGTAGTAGCATCAAACTTTAAGTACCAAAAGTACACATTATGCAGAATGGCCCATTTTGGAATGATGTACATTATAATATTGGATTATAATTGCATTAATTAATGTGTTCATGGGTTAAGGGTTCATTGAAGCTGGTAAAGGTGGAGGTCATTTTAATGACTTTATCTACAGTACTAGCTTGTGAATTTCTCATCTTAATCTATAATAGATGTTTTTTTTTTTCATTATTGATATGAATCTGCAAAATAACTAGTAACTCAAGTTATCTAACAAATGTAGTGGAGTGAAGACTGTTTCCAGTCTCTGTGCTAAGCTAAGCTAATTGGCTGCTTGCTGTAGCCTTATATTTAATGAACAGATATGAGAATGATATTGATCATTTCAATAAGCTCTTGGAAAGAAAGCGAATAAGTATATTTCACAAACAACTGTATTGACAAAGTCTTTTGTTGTTTGCAGACATGGCCACAAATTGTTGCCTCATTGCCATGTTTTTTAATAACAAGCAACACAGAGGTATAATTAATATTTTGTTGTACGAAACAAGGGAACACGCGTACGTATCTTATGCAGTGCAAATCCCACAAAATGAACACTTATAATTATGATTCATGAAACTTAAAGCTCTCTCGCACACACAGTTGCATACCGGCAGCAGTGTGCTCTGTTTCATCACAGTGTTGACGTTGCGTAGAAGCGCCCATTTGGCCAGATCCTTTTCATAGAGTTCCACATAATCCCGACGCCTGTACATCTTCACGTGCACAGTGCAAACTCACACACGCTCTGATATCTGATGGTAGGAATCTGCTATTTCATACATGTATGAAAAAAGAAATCCACAAGTCCATGTAGAACGGTGTGTAAATAGACCTGTTTCTTCTCTTCCTTACACACATGTACAATTTCCAAATATCCACGTAAAATATCAAAGTAAGACTCTGGTTAAGTCCCAACACGCAGCAGCCGTCGTAAAAACACTGCTATGTTCAAAATTCCTATGGTTCAATTCAGCAGATCACATGTCACCTCTGTTTCTCTTTGCTTTGGTCATCAAAAAAAGAAAATGCCCTTTAAATTATGCCAAAAAATAGATCCAATATCAGGCAGACATCTTATAGTCTAACAGGGTCAAACATCCTGGTTGTGATCTCCGGTCCTGTGTCTCTCTGTATATTTCTTGTCAAATTTAAGGAAATATCTTATAACATCCAGCCTTGGTCTAATTTTCAGATCCCTTTGAGGTTTGTACTACAGAACATTTTGGGACAATCCTCCTGCTCTCTCTCCCTCTCTCTATCACGCAGACTATGTTAACCCAGCCCTGCACAACCTCTCTTGTTGCCCATGGCAACAAGATGTCACTTCCTCCTCAGGTGTGTCCTATGGTGTTGGATTTCTTATAGATAAATACTACAGACTCTAACTGCAATGGAAATTCTGAAGGATAAAGTGTGTTTTATGACTGAGAAACATTAAGGACATTTTTAGTATTTATACTAATACTTATAGTAACACTTTACAATAAGTACACAAAATGTGAGTAAGGAATGAGTGAGCAACGACATGATGATAATGAATCGTTCTTGAACATTCCTGAATTGAGGACTAGTAGATAATGAGTCACAAGAGAACAGAGTGGGAGATACTATACTAATAAATCATTTGGTAACGATTGGCTCATACATATCTGTGAATCGGAATAAGGACCACTTCCACCATGAGTGGCTCCTGATTAACTAATAACTACTCATACTCATTACTTAATTAGTAGTTACTATTTTTGTGCACCCGAAGTGATGCATCATGCGAGTAGTTACTAAGTAGTTTCTCATTACTTTGTAATTATCTGACCATTACTTACTTGGCCTGAGGAATAATTAAAACAAAACGATCCAATAAGACTAAATATCTAGAATGGTGAATCCTTTCAGAGTTAAATGTTAAAAATTGAAAGGGCTCATGCACATGCTACAAGCCCTCCAAACTAAACATGAATAATATGTTTTACTGTCATTGCCATCCAACACGACCCGTATTAGCGTGCTGTTAAGGTGCTTTCAGACAGCGAGTTAAGCGTCAAGCTCAGTGGCAAGGAGAGGAAGGGGGGGGGGGGGCAGCTGCTCTCATGAATGTGAATTATTATTCTCCAATACTTTGTAACGAAATATCTGCACAACTCGTGACCTCAGCTGTGCTTGGTGTTCAGCGCCAATTAACAAATGTTGGCAAGCTAACACGCTAATCTAATGTGGAGAACATGGTACATGGAGCAATATATGAAAATATTAGCATGCTGGTCTTAGCATTTCGCTTTAGTTGTTTCACTTTTTTCTTTGTTTCTTCTCTTCCTCCTCTGTAAGAAGAGAAAGAGAGATGGGAAGAATGCAAGCTGTGTGTAGCACAAAAGTGTGATGAATGGTTGAGTGTGTGTTACATGTGTGTCAGTTTAATTAAGTAAATTCCCCGTCTGGCAAATTGAGCCGCCTGAACATTACACCACCAAGCACCTGTCTCACACACACAGCGACAGAGTTAACAGGCGCGAGCAGGGATAGCAGTAAACTATCAGAAACCACACTTTGAATTATTTAACACAGAGGATCTGTTTGGTGTCTGTCTTTTTGTCTCCTCTTTTATATTTCTTCTTTTCCTCCACCTTTCTCCCTCCTGTCATCCATACAGCTCTCCATTTTTTGGTGTCATTTCTTATCAGACAGGTGCCGATGGATATAATTCAGATGAGCTTATGGAGACAACTCTCAAGTCAAAGCACGTTTCCATTTATGATTTTGTTTTTTACATGACAAAGTCAATTTACAAAACTACAAACAAATCCAAAAAACATCTGCTATAGGATGAATGAAGGTTAGTTACACAGTCAGATCTTACAAAAGAAGACAGAGTTCAGGATGGGATATTTCATGATCTGAATGTTAGTCATAAAAACAAACATGTTAACGAGTATTCAAAAAGGAATTATGTAGCTATTGTTGGCTGTTTAGTTAAGTGATAAGTCTGTTGAATAGGTCTGACATTATATAGTTTTCTTATTGTCAACATCCTATGAAAGGCCAAAATCAACAAACTGATCCTACTAAGTATTGCCAACACCTAATATAGCTTCTTCCTCTGTGCCATAGAGCTCCATTGTCATCCAAAAACTCTTAAAAACACATCAATGAGCAACACTTTTGCACTGGGTGACATAGGAAATAAGATAAGAAATGGGGAGTAACTGACAATAAAAAAATATATTATGTGGCAATCCTATAAAAAATTATAATTAAAAGGTTTAAATGACTTTCATGGCTGACCTGAATTTGCCACAAACATTTGTCTGTGAGTTTTTCTTCCACCAAACCATCAGTGTCACTGCATTGACAAAGAGTTGTTTTAACTCACAGGCCTTTAGAGGCTTTTATAGAAGTCATTTAAAGATCGATGAAGCCCCCAGGTCAACTAACCAGACGCTGTAACAAATGTAGACGGCCATGTTAATTCATGACCTACTAATTGCCAGATAACAGCAGAGCGGTTCATTGTCAGCACAAAGACTTAATAGTATGTTCTAGAAATATACAAAATCCTTCATGTCTTCAGAAATGTCTCATAATGCAATTCAAGTCGGCTCTTTGTTTTTGTTTTCCACCTAAAAACACAGTTTTTCTAAAATAATAAGCCTTCCAAGTGCCACCAGTGACGGGAAGTATTCTGCTACAGATATTTACAGACACACAGGTCTGCAGGATTTGGGGAAGCCCTCATGCATGAAAAGTTGTTTTCTATGCATCGTTGCAAGTTGCAGCAAAATATGTACATCCTCATTATTTATCCTTCAAAAATCCTTTACTGAAAACTAAAAATGATGGATTTTAATGATGGCTGGTAGCTTAAGAGTAATGCTAACAGAAATACTTTAAATTTGAAAGTAAGAAACTCAGCAGGCTGTTTCAAGGGGAAGAAAAGTTCATTTAAGTGTCTTAAAATGTGACAGAGTAAAACATTTGATGTTCTACACAACCCTGAAAACATGTATTGCATTTACTTGCATGTACATTTATTCTTCGGATTCAGCAAAGTATTTTTTTTCTACTGTAGCCCTTTGCTGTCTTATATTTGCTTAGTATAGCAAAAGGTTTTTCTAACACAATCGGTTCACGTAGTATTCAAATGGAGGTCTGCAATAGAGAATCAAGCTAAGCCTTTTCAAAAAACTGTCTGACCTGTATTATACCTTTTTTTTTTTTCATGCTGCTAAACATGTGAACATAAAGGTTTTTGCCAGCAGTTTGCTGTATAGCCTGTCTGATACGCAGACAGATTTAGAGAAAAGGACCATGGCTACTACTATCATCTCATACACACCATGCTTTGGACAAACTTGTGTTGGCTTTGGTGTTAATAAGACAGCAGTGATGCAATGTCCATGCTGCGTGTGTGTTCTCATCATCTTTCTTCAGGTAAATAATTCAGGCCAGACATGAGCCAGGTATTCACTTACGCCTGCTAATGTCACTCCTGTGTGGAGAGGTAACAAACCACACAGAGGGAAGATGGAAAGAGAGCCTTCAGGATGTCCTCATGGTTTAGGGTTAAGAGGCTGACCATGAACCACAGTGCCCCCGACTCGAATCCGGAAAAAAGAGCCTTCAAAAATTACATTTAAAGTCACTGCAAAACCAGTTATTTGCATTAAAATGATAATCAGTGAAAATATTTTTTCTAAAGTGTTTTTTTTTTTAGTTTCTTTGGCTTGTGAAGTTCATCAGTGTCTGTATATGGAGATTTGCTTTCCAGAAAAGGAGCCTGTGTTTAAAACAGCACTACAGATAAATTAATGTTGGGAAGCCTCTAAAATGTCACCATTGTGACATAACGTGAATTGCAAGCTGGTAACTGAACACTGAGTATTCAGTAACTTTGGGTAACTGAATATTGACTATTAAAATGCTGGTTAATTGAATCTATCTACTGAAAACACTGAGACTGCAATAATGGAAGCAGCACTGAAGTAATATCCTTTTTTTAGTAGTTGATATAGTAGTGTAAGAACAGTTACCCATTTACACATTCAGCAAAAATGGAACAATATTTGCATTTATTTGGATTTGTGTTAATGGTCCCTTGGCAAATATATAAGTCCAATATTCACTCTTTTAGTTTTTGGTCTCTACCAACTACTGAGGGACATATCTGTCTAGTCTCTAGATGCAGCCATCTGCCTTCTGCAGCCAAAAACAACACTGCTGAGCTCTGAGTGTGAACCAAAATAGTAAAGTCGTGTGCCGGAAAACCAAAATAATGAGCTGAAAGTTGCAGAGTTCAGAGATACATTTTGCAAGATGTTATCATTAAGGATATTGCACAAGTTATTATCTTGCTATCTTTTGCTTGCGCACAAGATTATTTTTCAGGACTTTGAGGGCTCTGTAATGACGGTTTCACCAGACCGTTATAAAACACACACATTGATTCCTTATTTTAAGGTGTGTGATCATAGACTGGTTTGTTGTAACTTCAACAAAGGCTCGTGCCGTTGACAAGATTCTGTCATTTCGGCTCAGTCTAAAGACTCGGTCCAAGTCATAACTGCAGCTTCGTAGTACTAAAAGTCACACAGGCTCTCTCCAGGGTCTGTAAGTGTACACTGCAGACTGCACAATATCTGTCTGCAGGTGAGAGGTCTTCTTCAGGTACTGGTCTGCCCTCTGCTGGTGTTTATGAAATGTTGCATCACCAGTTAGAAAACAGTGCTCTGCAGTTACAGTTTTGCAGCAGTGTTTCCAAATAATTTCTTCCTATGACAACAAAACAACCTGTGAAGGAACGTTTAGGCCATTACAGGATGCAGGCACTTGAATTAATCCAATTTCTTTAGTGTTAGGCAGCAGGGCACAAGACGGCTATTAAGGGGCAATGTGATTGATAAAGGCACTTCCAGCTCACCTAATTTGCAATTAGATTGATCAGTTAGTCAAAGGTCACAGGATGAGATATAGTGACGAGCTAATTGTGTTGGCATTTGTCACTGAATAAACTCATCCATAAAAACAGACAGACCAGCTCTCTTTCCTGCTTCAGTGGACATTTAACATTAACATTTTGTCTCTATTCTACCACCACAAAGATGGCACTTACATGACTTAGTTAATGATTTGAAGCAAATTTGAATTATAAACTTCCAAAATTAGTTATGGAAGTTCTTGATTTACATGTGCGAGTTCTGTCTGACATGATGCATACATTGAAATTACATTAATTTAGCATATATTTGTATATCATGACAAATATAATTAAAAAGAAAAACTCAATTAAAGCACAAGTACAAAGGCTTGTGTTGTTACCAAGATTCTGTCATTTCGGCTCAGTCTAAAGGCTCAGTCCAAGTCATAACTGCAGCTACAAGTCATACAGGCTCTCTCCAGGGTCTGTAAGTGTACACTGCAGACTGCACACTCTGTCTGCAGGTGAGAGGTCTTCTTCAGGTATGGGTCTGCCCTCTGCTGGTGTTTATGAAACTTTTAATCACCACTTAGGAAACAGTGGTCTGTAGTTACTCAAGTATGCAGACTCAAATGTCATAAGAGTACATAAATAAATCTACCTCTTTACTTTGCTTCACTGGGAATAATCAAGTGGCAGATGCAACAGTTTGTCCTTGGACCCTATATGGGCTGCCATTGCTGATTTTACAAACACACACACACACACACACACACACACACTTGTTCCCATTGTGGTTGTCCAGTAAATGACTGAATGAACGAATGAATACCAGCTCTCCATCGCAGTGGAATGTAACGCGACAGTGAACACAGCAGAGACGGAAAACAGACACTAAACAAAACAACCACGCAGGCTTTCAGTAACTTTAGGGAGGGAATATAAAAATTGTTTCTAATTACAGTCAGTATCATCACTTGCCACAACATCTGCAGTTAATATGCAAAAGAATGTTTGAATTTGTGTTGAATAATCAATACTGATTTATTAAAAAAACAAATTGTGAATTGTATAATTAAATTAACACTAAAATCCTACAAAATATTAAGAAAAAAGCTGTTTTAATTTAACAAATGTATTACGATTAAACACTGTAAATGTGTATAATTATTCTGAAGGTGGAACACTCCATTCTCCATATTTGAAAATGGAAATATCCATTTCATGGCTGACTAGCTGACCTGAATTTGCCTCAAACAAACATTTATTTGTGAGTTTCTTTCTTCCACCAAACCATCAGTGTCGCTGCATTGACAAAGAGTTGTTTTAACTCACAGGCCTTTAGAGGCTTTTATAGAAGTCATTTAAAGATCGATGAAGCCCCCAGGTCAACTAACCAGACGCTGTAACAAATGTAGACTACCATGTTAATTCATGACCTACTAATTGCCAGAGAACAGTAGAGTGGTTCATTGTCAGCACAAAGGCTTAATAGTATGTTCTAGAAATATACAAAATCCTTCTTCTTGTCTTCAGAAACGTCTCATAATGCAATTCAAGTCAGCTCTTTGTTTTTGTTTTCCATCTAAAAACACTGTTTTTATAAAATAATAAGCCTTCCAAGTGCCACCAGGGACGGGCAGTATTCTGCTACAGATATTTACAGACACACAGGTCTACAGGATTTGGGGAAGCCCTCATGCATGAAAAGTTATGTTTTCTATGCATCGTTGCAAGTTGCAGCAAAACAAGTACATCCTCATTATTTATCCTTCAAAAATCCTTTATTGAAAACTAAAAATGATGGATTTTAATGATGGCTGGTAGCTTAAGAGTAATGCTAACAGACATACTTTAAATTTGAAAGTAAGAAACTCAGCAGGCTGTTTCAAGGGGAAAAAATGTTCATTTAAGTGTCTTAAAATGTGACAAAGTTGAACATTTGATGTTCTACACAACCCTGAAAAACATGTGTTGCATTTATTCTTCGGATTCAGCAAAGTAATAATTTCTTTCTACTGTAGTCCTGTACTGTCTTATCAAAAAACTCTCTGACCTGTATTATACCTCTTTGACCTATTTTTTTTCATTCTGCTAAACATGTGAACATATATAGTGGAGTATTTAAAGGGGTTCAAACTTGGGTAAGTGCTATAATGTAAACATGTATATCTAACAATATCTTTGGTATGGTAGCACTGTCGGTTCCACTTTTAAACCACAAGCTGAAAAAAACCAACAGTGCAGCTTTTCTGAACAAACCAAGGAAACTAAAGCTTCAGAGTCTGATTGTAAACCCACCATGAACCCTGGGCCCTGTTCTCCTCAGGGATAAAATCTTTAACCTATCTGAGACCAGAACCTTCCATTCCACTTTGTGTTATTTTCCAACAAACCAAACCAGACAGGAAAACACAGCTTATCACTTCACTGGAACACAACAAGTGACCTTGTGAACAAAAACAGCCACCAAAAACATCACTGACAGCCATCACTTGCCAGCACGTAAGTCAGGAATAAATAGTTAAACACTATTTCTCTCATTTCAGAATGTCAAGCAAAAACCCAAGGGAGGAAATTAATTCTATTAAGGTGCAATCATACTGAAATACTGCCGATCGACTCCAGTATCTTGCTTAAGCCCAGTGACAGGAATATTCCCAAAAACTAACCTGTCTTTTGGTGTGTGAGCAGCAGAGAAAGCCACGTGAACACAGAAAGCAGCAGAAGCTGATCACTGACACACCTCCTGTCTAATCATATTCTAAATCTATATGTGGACAAAAAAGAGAAAAGTATAACAAACTTGATTTTCATTTGGTAATTAAATTATGAAATCGAGTTTAAAGTATAGTACCAACACATTCAGCATATCTTCCGCATGAAAGAGGTATCAGACTGCTGAGCACCTTCTACCACTGAGCGACGCCGAGCAGCACAGTCTGTGGAAATATTGCATTGAAACATTGGTTTATCCCGGGAAAATATTTTATCATTCTGGTAAGAAAGTAGACATCTGTAGGATCATAAAAAACATTTCAGGATAATCAACCTTTAATCAAAGCACAGACTTCCTGTTTCCTTGTGTCTCACAACACATAAATTAAAGTGTAATGTTTAAGCTCATTTCATTAAAAGCATAGAGACTGAGGAACTGGGGTGACTTCAGATTATGGGTTCAACTCAGTTTAAATATACCTGAGTGCCCCGATACTTTCTGTAAAATATAAATTATTTGAAAAAACCTGTAAACGTCATTGGTGTTCAGAAGCACCGTGTCCTCTGATTGAATCCTGAGTTTTACCTCAATGAGGATGGTGTATCTGTAGCTGAGACGACGTACATTCGCGCCCCAACCCTCCAGCAGCCAATCAGATCCCTTCCTGTTCATATTCATTGTCATGGTTACCACACCTCGTTAAGATTGGCAGACCACTCTGAGTGCAAAAGCTAAAACATTGAGGCTTCCTTCTTGTTTTGATGTGTCGATTGGTTGATGCTATTTTGTCAACCGCTGACGACAGGTTTCCTGAGCATAGTTGTTGTTCATGAAAAAAAAGACAGACAGAGACATCCCAAAATATAAGAGACTTTCTATGCTAAATATCCTTGGCTTGGTGGTTAAAAAAAGTCACTAACACAGAAAAAGAGCATCTTCAGAAAATCTGTCGTTTTGTAAAAAAATGCTTCACTTTTTCAAACCAAATGCCACACGAGTCATGAATGCTTAGTCATCACAGGAAAAAAAAACAAAAAACGTTTTCCTCAAATTTAATAATTATTTTCTCCATTTACATCCAGGGATTCCTTCAAAATGGCAACAAAAATGTTCTGCTGTTGATCAAATATCATCCACAATCTTTCTTCTTCTCCCATATAAAAACAAGTTGTGTGTGTGATCCAGTGGCAGCAGAGTTTTAAGTAACACACACGTCCTGTCCAGTACAGTTTGATTACACCTGTTTAGTTTAGATGGAGGTCAGAGTGTGTGTGACAAACATCCACAGAGAGGGGTGAGGGCTGATCTGTGTGTGTGTTTCATTGGCTCATCCCATTTGGGCCTCCACTGCGGGGGGATGCTGTCGGAGCCGATTAGTCGACCAGAAAGGCTGACAAGTTCAGCAGCGCGTTAACTGAGTATCAAAAACGCCGACACTGAGAACAGTGCATGCTTACACACACAAACGCACCCAGCATCTTGTCTGATTTGTGTGTGTGCGTTTGTGTGTTGAGTACAAAGAGGATTCAATGGAAACAATGCAGCTGATCCTTAATGAGTGTTGTACCTTCACTGCAACAAGCTGCAGACACACACACACATATATTGCATAAGTTCAGATATCTGTCATGCTGGTGTTTGTGTGTTTACCTGCTGTAGAATGACCATGGTTCTGGTTGCTGTCCTTATATTTGGACATCGGCAGTAACCTGTACTATCTGAGAAAGACAGAGAGAACAATGAGGGCATCTAGTCGTCAAGATAATGATTTATTGTCTGTTCCTACAGTAAGGCTATTATATAGAGCACATTTCGTTATAAGTAAACTAGATGTGCTCCACATGTACAGAAAAAAGTTAAATACAAGAAAATACAATATACAGTACTGAGTAGGGATGACCAGTCTTCTGCAGTGGTGCATAACGCATGCACACACACACACACACACACACACACACACACACACACACACACACACACACACACACACACACACACACACACACACACAAACTCACACGGGTATTGTTTTACCTATAAACGGGATCAAAGGAGCAGCAGACACATAAAACTGTGCTTGTTAAAATTCAGTTGGGTTTAACTCTAAAATAGCAGAGCCAAGTCTGCTAATAGGATCCATATAAAACACTGTGGGTAACACACACACACACACAGTTGTGTTTCCATCACTTCAGACTCATTACATTGACTTACATTAATTTCCTAGTAACTTACCATAACCACTTGCCAGTCTTCACCCTAAAACCTTTACGACTTACGTAATAAGGAGTTGCTTTTCATTCCCAAAAAGTGAAGTTCCCACAATGTAACTATGTAAACAGATGTATGTCCTCACATACTCAATAACACAATTACATGGCAATGCTAATGTTTAAATGTCCTGTGGCATCCAAATAACACTCAAGGTAAAAAAAAAAAATGTTTTCTCCTATTTTTTTGATTTGGTGCTGTCACATACAAGTCACCATAAAAATTGTGTTAATATCACAAAACACACACAATGACTTTTAATCCTGTAGTTTTTTGTCTATGACACACGCTGATCCACACACTAAACAATGTGGCCTAGATCAGAACAACTTTCAAACAACCTTGCGTCTAAAGGCGAAATGAAAGAGATAACTGCGTTTAAAGAATCATTGTGATGACTTGCTAATGCTAACACAACCAGCAGCTATGTTTGAGATGCACAAACTGGGGCTACAGTCAGCCAGTGTTTAGCGATTTATACTTGGCTGCCAGAGACCTCAGAGTCCTGCCTGTTTCGTCAGTCGCCTGAGAGAAGTCGGCTGAACTGACCTTTCAAATCCAAGCAGACAGATACAAGCTAATTTTGAGCAGAACAACCTGTTTTCACAGACAATATGTGTTTTTGTTGAAAAAAATCATCTGTATTAACATCATATGCCAACAAGAATCTTGACGAGTGTGTGTACAACGTAAAATAAATAATTTTTTGTGATGTTCCTTTTTACTTTATTGTTGATCATTTTTCAGAAAAGCAATGCAGACCTGTGTCAGCTGGTTTGCGGGAGCCATTGTCACGCTCCAAAGCAGACGCATTCAGAGCACAGTTAACGAACGGCGTGTAAATCAACAAGAGAATTTAACTTCAGTTTGAAACCTTCAGCTGCCGTGACTTTCTCTCCCACTCTTCCTGTTTGTCTCCCTCCCTGACAGACCTTTGTTGACGCTCAAATGAAGGAAATGTCATAAAAATGGTCTAATAATAAAAATGAGAGTAATTACCACCACATGCACATGAACACACATAAACCAAACACATGAAATTAAATACAAGTAGCCCCCCTCTCTCTCTCTCACACACACACACACTCCCTATCAATATTTTAGCATCTAATTACCCCAGCAGAGACAAAGGTTGTGCGCAGTCATGGCCTGTGTGTGTGTGTGTGTGTGTTGGATAAACATATCAGATTTTGTACCTGTATATTAAGACACATTAGCACAAGGTGAGCAATCAAGCAAAAGTTAAATGTTCTGCAACACAGGCAAACTATTTAGAGAGAAAGAAAAGCAAGGGAAGAAGGGAAGAAATTAACAGAGAAAAGGATGGTTAAAAGTGAGAACAGAAGAAAAACCAAGAACGGAGAAGAACAAGAAGGATATGAAGGCAGGAAAAGGCAGGAATGAAAGAAGAAGAGAAATATCTGGCTCTATCTGCTAAATGCTCCCACTATGTTCACCAGCTAGTCTCTAACTGTGTCTGTCTGCTGTCTGCTGCTGAGCAGCTGGTGTACTGTGGCTTTTTAGAGCTTTTCCTCTTTAAACAGCTGCCTGCTGCGACCAAAAACTTTGCTGTGAGAGGGAACCAAGACCGTAAAGTTGAAACCGGACAGCTAAACAATGAGCTGAAACTCACTATAAAGGTCAGTAAAGCCAAGTGGAGCTGCAGATTCAGCTGCTAATTCTGATAAAGGTTGATCACATTTCACATTGTCACATTGTTTTAACATTGTCATTTGATAAACACTGTTATAATAAAGATATCAATTATACTATGGGGATAACGACGCCCATTTTCAGTATCTCCTGCAAGGCATTAGTGCTGCACTCATTTGTACAACTGAAAAGTGACAGAAATAGTTCTGTAAAGACTAAAACAAACTGCTTCGGTGAACACATCTAAGTGTCCTGGGTGCCTTGTCTGTAAACCCAAATCTAACTCTTGCTCTTCAATGCCCACTGATGGGCCTGAGGGAGGCACCACCTATCCCCCACTGGGAGTGGCAGAGTAAAACCCTCTAATGGGACAGCTGTGGATTAATGTCAAACTCAAAGGCAGTTGATTATGGGTAACTTTCTGGGGCAACCCAAATGGAAGTGTGAGAAGGATTTTTAATGTGCAAAGGAGGTTTGGACACATGTAATTCCACTGAAATATACAGTTTGCTGTTTTTTGTGTTTATGGAATATGGGCAAATAAAGTTATGTTTATGTGGATGTGATGTAAGAGTGAAAAAAAATCACATGACAAACCCAGTTTTATTCTGTTGAGTAAGTTAGTTCTAGGAGACGTGTGCTGACTTCACACATTTTTTTTTTTGTGTGTGTCTCCAGAGGTAGCTGTACAAAGTCTGATAAATTGTCTCAAGCAACCTAATTTAAGACAATGTCGGCTGGGGCTGAAGATTACAAGTTTGATTAAAAAACTCTGTAGGTGTGGCCAGCTCCTTATCTCTGCTTGAGGGTCCAGGGTATATACATTAGACACTAACAGCATAACGCACCCAAATCCACAACCCAGCTTTAACTTAATGTAGGCATCATGTTTTGACAAGGAAGAAGAATGTTTGGAATGAAAAAGACGACATCTCAAATTCTACTGCATCGATTGTGATCTTTTTTGTTTGAAGCGCTGTACAGTACAATAATCTGTCATTCACACTGAGAACATAATCATTAATTCCCGACTAACTAGAGTGACCGGTGAGACGTCTCTGCTCAACTTTCATCAAGAGATTTCCTTAAATACCTTCTGGTGTGATTTTGTGTCAGATATTTGCATAAGGAGTTGATGGAGACCAGAACACAGCTAAAAGAAGAGTGAACACTAGACTTACACTGGACACAAAAACAACTTCATTGCAATGGTTTATTACTTCTGCTTACAAAACAACATTCACAACTTTTTAAAGTGACAATATCGGATGATGTTTTCAGTTTGTTTTGGTGCCCCCAAAAGGCCAAACAAGTCAATTAATTCAGCTTTAATTAACTGATGTTGTCATGTTCACAGAATTTGCTTACATGAGCACATAGTGTTGGAATGTGAATGTTGACATGAGCTCAGGAACACCCAGTTCAGAAATTGATATCATAATGTATACATCAAGATAAGAGTATAAAAGCTTTGTGAGTACCCAGGGAGGGACCAGGAGTCAAACCCAGCCTGCTGCACAGTTGGGCCAAATTCTGTTAAGATTTTCAGTCCTCAGCTTATTGGAAAAGCAGAACAAGACTAGATCTCATTATTTCTATTAATTCTATTGATTCCTATCAAATCAGTAACTTGATTAATTTATGCTGATTATTACATTATTGTTATATGCTTTCTTTTCTGAAATCGCTATATCACTACTTCCCAACCTTTTTGGCTTGTGTTCCATTAAAAGTCTTGAGATGAAATGTGTTTTCTTCTGCTGTCCTATATGGTTAATCACTTTGCAACCCTTCATATTTACCAACTCTCAGTTGGAAACTACTGTTCTATATAATAACGATGTTACTTGTAGTGTACCTTACTATTAGTCACAAACAAAAGCAGTTGATTCATGAATTATTAGCATTGCAGAATATGATACCCATCAAAAAAGCCCGTCATAATCTTAAAGCTACAGACTGATGACACTGCTCAACAAACAAACCTGGTTAGATTATTTGCATTATTTGGAAAGCGATCTGCTGCAATAATGGAAACATCTACTAACACTAGAATAAGTGCTGCTACTATTGTTTTATAAAATTGAACAGCAAACAGTTCTAGGTGTGTTGTGTCTGTGTTCCCTGTATTGCTGACATATTCCTATGTATTTTCAGAGAAGCATGTAACTTCTTATATTCAGCTGCTAATGGTTAAAGAAATAAAGAGAGATCTCAACTGGACAAACATGCAAAAATACACTGTGGCCCTTTAAAACACACAGACAGTAAGGAGATTACCTGTATGCATCAAGCCAACATGCCTCTATAAGCCTACTGACTGACTGTGCTTACCCTTTTGCTTGATCTGAATTCTTCTCGTTCCAGATTAATCATTCCACGGATGTCCTCCTCGGTGGATGGAGGGATGAAGAACTGGAGAAGAAAACAAGACAGTAGGGTCTTTCATCAGGAGAAGAGGTCTAGAGAAACCAGTTAATCCCACAGCAGAACGAGCTGGGAGAAAAAGAGTGACACCTTCAATTTTATCCTTTCATTCCCACCTCAGACTTTTTCTCCTTTTTATGTAAATCTCCAGTGCCTTCTTTCTCCCTTTTCTCGCTCCTCTCTTGTCAGTATGACCGTCTCTTTTCCTCTCTCTCTCTCTGCAGTTATGTCTCACTTCTTACTTCTAGTGCTGAGTTCTCAGAAATTACTATTTTTTTTCTTCTGTTCTTTTCTCTTTCTCTCCTCTCTCTTATATGTGACGTTATACAGAGGTATAAGGAGTGAATGACTCCCCCGTCCTCCTCTTCCCTCCCTTCCTCTTTCTTGTTGGCATTAACAGTGACACGGTAAACTGCTCATTCACTGCCACTGATCCCTGTTACAGAGAGAGCGAGTCAGTGGGGGGTGATGAGGTACAACACAGAGGAGGTTGTAATTAGACACAAAAGCACACACACACAGAGACAAACACTTTCTTGCATTAGCAGCAATAGTGAAAAATTAAATACCTGAGTTTTTAGTCTTTGGCCACTTTGGGGCAGCAGAAAAATATTAAATAAAAGTATTCAGATCCTTTACTTAAAAGTACCAGTACAACAATTTAAAACTACTCCATTATACGTAAAAGTCCACATAAAAGTCCTACTTGAGTAAAAATACAGAAGTTTTATCAGCAAAATGTACTTAAAGAATTAAAGTAAAATGTTCCCTGTGACTGATTATATATATATGACATTATTAGATTATTATAATGCTGATGCATCAATGTGTAAGCAGCATTTTACTGTTGTAGCTGATCCAGGTGACATTAATTTTAACTACTTTATATACAATTAGTTAGTTTAGTCCAGTTGTTGTCTCCCTGGGGTTGGGACCCTCCAAAGGGTCACATGATAAAATAAATCTGAGGGTTCCTGAGATGATTGATGGGGCAGAAAGAAAAATCAAAGATTCTGTTCATTTTGTGAGGAGTCACAAACTGAAAAGTTTTGGAACCAACTAATTCATCTTTAACAATAACAATTTTGTAAGATTATCATATATTTTAAAGGGAATTCTTAATACTCAAGTAAAGAACAAGTACGTCAATATTTAGTATTTAGTCACTTTCCACCACTGGACACTGGAGATCTCAGGTTTCTCACAGCAACATAAATTCATGCATAAGATATGAATTTATGTTGTAAAACAACCTTTGAAACGTTTGAGATTCATTTGTACCACAGACAATATATTTTCCACGCAAAGTGTAAATCCTGTGAGAATCAAGATTTTGACATTTTTTAAATCTGCCAGGAGAACTTACAATTTGAAAACTTGTAGTACCAGGCAGGTCACTGCCATACGAACTGTGTCTGACCCTTTAATTCTGCCCAGATTGTAAACACACTGAATTTAACATGCCGGTTTGATGTCAATTTTTGCTTTGGTGTTAACATGTATACTTTTTACAACATACATTTCACATCTGCCATTCACATTTTACTATCAGAAGAAGATAACTGACCTTTTTCTTCCTGTTTGCAGCTGTGAAGAGCGTTAGAAGGGAAGAAGGAGAGTATGGCTTCACTGTGCAGCCAGATGGAGTTCTGGTGAGATTTAGTGCAACGCTGCCCCCTGTTGGTAGCTGACTGCAAATGCCAATCGAGCTCCACGGGCAGTGAGCACAGGGCCAACCAGAGGACGTCGGGCCCTCAGGCCTCCCTCATGAAGTCTGTTTCTAGTTGTGGCCTGCTGGAGGTCAGTTTGTAGGGCTCTGGCAGGGCTCATCCTGTTCCTCCTTGCACAAAGGAGCAGTATGTATATATATAACCGTTACATGTTATACTTAGTTAATTTAGCTGAAAATAGGCTACTTTTGTACTTTTATACAGCAAAGATTTGAATGCAGGTCATTTGCTTGTAATCTTTTATTTATTTGTACCAAATGGTACTTCTACTTTTACTTAAGTAAAAGATTTTAGTGTTTCTTACATCACTGATTCTTTTATAGTAATACATGCAAATCTATAAGCAACTACAGCTGTCAGATAAATGCAGTGGTGTAAAAAGTTCAGAAATAGAAAGTTGCACAAAATGGACATCCTGGAAATAGTTAGACTCCCCAGTAGAAAAGAAGATGTAGTAAGAAATTGTTGATGCAGTTAATAAAAATAAATGGCAGCTTAAAAAACGGTGTCACTGTGTATGTGTATATACACACACACAGTCAAGTCATAAGTATTTGGACTGAAATGTATTTTCAACCAAGTATTAAAAATAATCCTTATATTTATAATTAGTTTGTCCAATGACTTTTGAGCCTCTGAAAATGGGGGACTTTGTATAAAATGGCTGTAACTCCTAAACGGTTAATGTGATAATTTTGTCGAACCCCGTGAATTAAAGCTGAAAGTCTGCTCTTCAATCACTTCTTGATTGCTTCGTTTCAAATCCATTGTGATGGTGTGCAGAGGCAAAAGGTAGTAAAGATAATTAAAACAAAAGGGATCTAACATAATTTCCTAATGTTAAATGTCACACCAGGTTCATTAAACTGAAACAGAATCACCTGTTCTCAGCCGCTGGGGTGTGGGGGTGCGTTTACCAGACATGAATTTGTTGCATTGCTGTTGACTGACTGCTCTGTGCATCATATATAGGTCGAAGTCAGCTGATTAGTTCTTGTGACCACTGTGTTTTGTTGGTATTGCTGGAACTCTGTGTTTGTGTTGATGTCTTGAAAGCATAGAAAAAATATTGTTTAAACAAAGGGATGGGGTTTGGCATGTAGTTGTGACAGTTAGGCTCAAGAGCTAGGGAATACTTCATGTCAGCGACGGTCCTCACGAGTATCGAAGTACACAAGTACGTGTTTGTGTGTTGATGTCAGGGTCAGCATGAGCAAATGGCTGGATCAATGCCTGCTGACGTGCTCAGAGCAGCACAAATCACTAGCTGTTACACACACACACAATGTAAAACTAAACTGAAACACATTCACACCCCTCCTTTCCTTTTCCATAGCCCATTACATGTATTGACGATTCCAGTGTTTTTTTCCTCTAATTGGCTTATACACAGCTCACCGGACAGCGATACTAAGGATGCTGGCGTACTCTGTGACACGGTGTTCAGAACAGGCTCTGAATCCATGGAAATATGGACCGCTGCTCTGGTTGTTCTTTCCAGCATCGATTCTCTTGCTGTTTCAGCAGCAGTACTCTGCTCTTGTGGTGAACAACTTTTTTCTCTGCCTCTGTTCTCCGAAGGATGACAGTGAATCTGCTCGTGTGTTGCTCGCCTACTTGTTCCAGTGTCAGCCTCTTAGTCTGTGGGGGTTCAGGTCACTGAAGGTCTCAGTCATAACCAGGAGGTAGGGGTGCGAGGGAAGGATGAGGCCCTGGATTCGCTCCAACAGGTCCAGATCAGTCCAGGTAGGACTTGTTTTTCTAATGTGTAATTTAGTCATCAATAAAATAAGTCAAATACATGAATCCTATTTCCTTTCCTTTTATACTAATCAACCATTGTAAATGGTAAGTGTGACAAAAAAAATCAAGATGGTGGCATCTTTATGTGACTCATCATGGGAGCACTGTAAATCAGCAACAACTAACACCACAGCTTCCCCCTACAGATTCATTAGACCCTGAATCATTTTGCCACATAAATATACATATTTGTATTATCCCAGAAATATCTTGGCTTTCAATTCTGCGTCAGTCCTTACAAGAATGTGTGACTCTCTCTTCCCAAACGTCTCCCGATTGTCTCTACTGTGAACGAGCTGATTAAGGCCAAATGTCAACACAAAATAATCTTAAAATGGTTATCAAGTTCATGTGTCACTGTAAGTGTTCTTCTTAGAATAAGCAGACACCAGACATACAATAATAGATAAGATGAAATATAATTTTTAGTTAATAACTGTAGCACATCTGTTCATATTTACAATAGTGGTATGAATTACACAGGATACGAGGAAGTTCAGGTGCTTGATGAACATATGTATATTATTTATGGCTATAATTGGGTATATAAGTGAACCGCTTTCACAACCAGTCTGATCCTGGAGTTTCACATTACGGACAGGACTGCAGGAAATCTGCTGAGCTGTGTGACTGGCCGTTTGTGCATGTACATAGAATTTTATTTTTTACCATTGGCAAAACAAAAGAGAGGTTCTGAGCTGTTGTGCAATAAAAAGCCACCACTCTGAAAGTGATTTCAAACTAGCAAGTAATCAATATGATGGTTTGGTTTATAGTTGGGTTACTGTGTGCTAAAAGCAGAATGTAGTTGATGGTCCACATTTTACTGTCCAGAATTCATAAACAGAACATATTCATAACCTCAGCATTGACCGTAACACAATTTCATTTTCTGGACTTAAGTCCAACAATATGTTTTATTGTTATGTTGAACTGGTCAGATCCGGCTCGACTTCTAGCTGCTGATAAGGGTATTTAGCTGAGCCCTCATGTTCCAGGCTGAGGACAGTTTCACTAACTGTTAAGTCACCTCGTCATCCAGGGTTTCTGTTTTAATGGTTCTGCAAATTGACATGATATCACGTGCATTTTTCTGTCATTTCTGGTTTTCAGTATGTGACTTGTAACCTTGAAGTAGTATCAGGAGCTACAACATGACTCAAAGGCCACTGGACTAATAACATTTGGTCAACTGAATGAACAGACACGGACTTGATGCATTCAAACCTTTATTGAAATGACTGCGGTTGACGCTCATGTGGGCGGAGGAGCGTTGAACCCGGACGCCGGGTCCTTTCTGGCCGCTCCACCTAAAGGACAGTGACATGGAACCATCAGCGAGCTCAGAAGGTTCACTGGGTAACAGACGTTAACTAACAGTATTAAGTGTCGTTATGTCGCGGTTAACGTGTATTGTTAATTATGTGAAGTGTAATGTCATGAGCTGTAAACACTTTGCTGCGCTCTCCGTCAAAACTTCCGGTGTGTCCGGTCAAAAACGTCCCCAGGCCAACCAACCACCACCTTATCGTTCCGGGAGGGTTCCATCTGATGGGAATAATGTGGGGGAAGTAGGAATATATGTGTGGAGGTTTGTTAGTTTTGCTATGTGTTTTCTCCTTAATTATTTACAATATGGGTGAAACAAATGTAAACAAATTTGTAAACAATGTAAACAAATGTGGGGGGGGGGACTATAAGGATAAGATAAACCTTTGTTAGCCCCTCAGTGGGGAAATTGCAGTATTACAGCAGCAAAGGTGATAGTGCAAAAAAAAAAAAAAAGCAACAAGTAGTAAATAATTATAGCATGCTAAATAAAAATAGAAGCTAAACGTGTGTGTGTATATACAAAAACTACAGAATTTACATTATTGCACATATGACTATTGCACATATGAATAGGCAGGTGGTAGTAATCGGGTGATTATGGTGATTACACAGTTTAGGGGTAATCTTGAACACGCCATTGCTTATGAATGCTGCAGTTTTATAAATGTATGATCTCCTAACGTAACTAAATTCCCACCGGTGGAGTTTTTGCAAAACCCACTGCCTCTGTTTCCGTACTTAAGTTTTGACGACCACCGAGCCAACCTCACAGTGTTGTACCTAAATGCTTACAACTGTGGTAATTAGGCCTGCTGTTTAAATTCCTTTTCTGAGTTGTGAATAAGTGTTGGTTGATTTGTCTTTAATACTCTTAATGATAACCCTGAAGCCAACAAACAGATGAGGCAGAAGCAGATTTCCTGGTAGGTGGGCTCCTCAAACTTCTGGTAACATAATGTCTCACATACACATGAACACACACTACTGCATGTCTGTGTGAATGGAGTGATTATGCCTTTGTGAACATGGGGAGGGTGCACATATCAACATATGCATATGCTGAGCATCTTCAAAAAAGACATTTCTCTGCCACATTTGGAAGAGCCTTTGACATTGAATAGACTTGTTGACCTTGACCCATAATGATGTATTTGAATCAGAATCTGAATCGGGTTTATTGCCAAGTAGGTTTACACATGAAAGGAATTTGCCACGGTATTTTGGTGCATAACAATTAACATAGTAAAAGAAAAAATAGTACTACAAAGTTCAAGAATCGTACATGTAAAATAGAAACGTTTACAATAAAAAAATATAAAATATATACCTATGTATATAAACATAATAATTAATGTTTTTAAATTAAAAAAGAGCTGTTGACTTAATGCAGACTTTGAAGGGGAACCTGAAATTGAAAATGGGCCAATCCAGGGAATGACTCTTATAATAATATTAATATATAATATTGATAATAAAATAAATGCTCTTGAATAATAACAAAACGGCCACAATTTTTGTCTCTTTGAAATTAATAGATTTTAGCCACCAGGAGGCGATATTGATATTTTAGTAGAAAGACACACAATGTTGTTTTCCAGGCAGTGAAGTTCAAGAGATTTTCCCATGAAAATAACTGAAGCCGTTTTTCACTGTTTGTGAACTGCAACTGTCGAAAATTACTTCATCGTTCTGTCAATTGTGCATTTAAGTAACAAGCAAGTCTCAGTTACGACTTGTGAAGTTCGGAAGACTGATTTCATGAGTAGTACCTGAAGGCAGCAAGAGCGAGGGGGGGGGAGGAGAAAGGGGCGTGCGCGCGCGGCCACCGACGCAGCAGCCCTGCCTGCTGTTACCGCTGACGTCTCCCTCCCTCCCTCCTTCTCTTGTCAGTGTTTTTCGGGAGGTGGATGGTGGATCCCGGTGTCTTTCGTCTTCACAGAAACAAAATGTAATGTTTCCGACACGCGGGAGCCATTTCTCAGTGTTCCGCCGCTGCTCGTCCGAGGCCGCGGACCTTTCACCGACCGAGGGGCGCTAAGGGCGGACTGGACCGAGAGGAAGCGCCGGAGACCGCACACCCGCCGCTAGCTTTAATTCTACCGATCATTTGCCATTCATTCGTTTCCCAAATGCCCCGTTCATCTCTCGGGCGGTTCCTGGTTCCATTTCCGTGACCATTTCTCCGTGAGGTCCCACCGCGTTTGACGTTCGTCGCCCAGAAACCTCACATTAGCTAGCTAACAGGAAAACAGCGCCTCCTCCTTCCTCCTCCCGGAGACCCCGGCGCTGTTCTCTCTCTCTCTCTCTCTCTCTCTCTCTGTCTGTCTCTCGCTCTTTAACCTTCATCAACTGGCCCAAATGGTTGCGATGTCTTTGCTTTGTCACCAGAAGACGATGCGGCTGAAAGTAAAGACCACCGGGATTGTTTTATTAGCGCTGCAGCCGGTGTCCACCATCATGCTACGATAGCGCCTGGGCGGATTGGGGGGGGGAAAGTGAAAAGCTAAGCGGGGGGGGGGGGCAGTCTGTTGTTTTGTGCCCCATCAGATCAGACTGTGTTGGTACCAACAGCACCAGGCAGACATGACGTGTAAGTAGCGAACCGGTTTGTTCTTCACGCATTACTTTAAGCTGGATCACGGTCTTGCTGATCCTTTAGGGACTGTGTGACAATGAGGACTGTGTGAGAAGAGGGGCTGCTTTTCTCCCGGATACACGGAGCCAGGTGTGACCGACAGCCGGGCTAATCTGGGCTGGGGGTATTTTTTTTTTGTCTTTTTTGTTTTTTAACCCAGTGTGAACACAAACCCACTGTTCTTGTTGTTTTCTCTGGGACGACGAAGCGCACTCAGGGACGACCATGTCTTTACGCACCGCGCTGCCTGGGAACGAGCGGAACCCGGACCATGTAAGTAGACCATTAAAACACAGAGGCGTCTGTATTTGTCACCTTCAGCAGGAGGAACAAGTTACCAGTGAGCTTTATTGTGCTTTTGAAGAAAAGTATAAGAAACAACCCTCGGGCCCTGAGATTTGTCTGCCAGGTGCAAAGAGCAGCTGCAGTCCAGCAGGGCGACACAGACCCTAATCTGCCCGAGCTCATCTGGGACGGGCTGCAGTCGGACACACAGCAGGCTGGAGCTGGAGGGGGGGGGGTTGGGGTTAGGTGCAGCCTCGTGTGTGTTGCATTGATTGCACATGCATGCGAAATGCGCACATTTAGTCAACCAAAGAGTTGCCTAAAAAGAGCTTCCTAGATACACCTCCTTCACCCACTGGTGTCTTCGGCGCGCTTGTTTGTCCCCCCCGGCTGATCAATTATTAATGCATGGGATGCAAAGCCACTCAGCCCTTTCCACACCCATTCTGCCTTCCGCTACATCCCTCCTTTTCTCCCCATCCCTCCTGCATCACATCACTCCCAGCTGTTCACCTTCTCTGTCCCCCTCCGCCCTCTCTGGTCTGTCTGCTTCCCCTTTTAATGAAACCGTGTGAAAGGCAGCTCAGTGGCCTGCACAATATTGTGAAATATTGACTGCTGTGTCAGGCTGGGCTGGTTTGTCCTGCTGATGTTTTTCTAAGTCTGTGGCTGTGTCTGGGTTTTGGGCAGACATGACTTTTACAGCATTTTACAGGGTTTTTTGTAAGGATTTGTTTTGTATTGGAGCTTCTCTATAATATCCCTTCACCACATATTGACACCAGTACTGCAGCGGTACAGAGAATCCCCACCTTTATCTCAAGGGCACCTAGCTTACACCAACCTAGCAGCATGAAATATCACTCACTCCTTTTGGATCCGAAGCTACTTCCTATTGCAACTCCAGCCAGCAGCTGACAATATGTAGAACACTTCCCTCCTATTTTTTTTTAAAGGCTATGTCGTCACTATCCCAACCCCTGTATTTCTGGTGTTTTACATAGTGTGCCAGTGTCTCATTTGAAGTAATTGACATCCACCAGTTGTGCTGATTCATAGAATAGATCTAACCGTTAGCCGGTTTCCTGGCCTTTCACAGTGACCTTTCACGACACTGACGGTATTAAATTCATGCCATATTTTGAGTGGGACAAAACACTGACATAGATGTCTGCAGGCTGCAAGTTTTGAATGGCAGCCATGAAATCATATATAAAGCTTAGCCTCGGCCCCGCTGCTCAGGGGCATTTACTGTATGCATGTTGAGCTGTACCTATGCGAGAGATGCTGTTGCCTTTCCGGACCATGCTCCTGACTCACTGCGGATTGTTGCAGTCAGGTGTTTATTGCCTGTCACCCTTGCCAGGACACAAACACCGATAGAGGTGGCAGAATCTAGGAGGTATTTTTGATTGTTTTATATGAACCTGTTGTAGATGGTTTAAACCGTTTGTGTTCGGCCACACCCAAATGTAGGACTCCAAAAAGTGATGCTACATGTAAATAGAGCCTTTTATTCCAATAATAATCAGAATAAAGACGCTCAGTCAGGCCACCAGGAAACTCCATTTCCGCTTACTTAAAATTTTCACTATCTATTCATATCATGAGGAGGTTTTATTGTGGGTCCTACTGGTGTCTCTCTTGTCCTGTTTAGTATCTGCAGGAGTCATTAACCTGTTTCTCCTGGACAAAACAGAGCAGTAAACCAATAATTGTGCCCATTTAAATGCTTGGTGAAGCTTTGCTTGTGGTTGAGTGCTTTTTTTCTGCCTGTGAAAGCAGGAAAACTGAATGATCATGTGATCACTCGAAGGAATAAATATCTGTTCTGTTGTCTTCACTGTTATATCACCTCTCTGCTGTGAAATCAGTAGTTTTGATAATTTTTTTTTCCTCTTCACAGAACAAAATGGGTCATATTTAGGTGCATTGTAAAAATAAAACCATGTAGTGACCAAGCCGGTAGAGGGGGAATCTCTCAGTGGCTCAGTCACAAGCCACTCGCGACATCACCATGGCAACAACAGGGTCTCGTTACCCCTCCCACCCCAGCCTTCCTTACCCAGCCTTGTCCATTCTCAACAAACGCGCACATAGAATGGACAGTCTGGTAGATATGCAAGCAAGCACACACAGGAGGGCTGGAACAAATGATCAATATGGCTTCTTGCAATATGTTATCAAAACACTGGCTGTTGTTAACATTGCTGCGTGCACTCAGACTCGATATGCACCTTCAAAGTGGAAGCTATAATTTAATTAAGATGCTCGCAAGTGATTTGAGCTATTTTGATCCAAGGAGCAACCTCACTACTGTCTCTGGCTTCTAACAAGATTGAGGCGTTGTCTTACTCCTTATAGTTTAAGGGCTATTTCATGAATGTCTCTGACAGGAAACGAGCAAATGTCTTGAATAGATGCTGATACAGGTGCCTTTGCTTATTTTAACACTAAATATATTTTACAGTAGCTTGTAAGTACAGTTTCAACTGTACATTTTGGATTTTGTAATTTTGAGCTTGCTGTTGAATGTGGTGTTAGTGTACACCGGTGCTTGAGAGCTGTAGAGAAGAAGAAGCAAATAGTACATTGAAGCAGTATACATGGCATGTAATGGGATTGTTTTGGATGCGTGTGTGTGTTTCTGGGACATGTCCCTGCATGTAACACAGGAAGTGAATGTCCTACTTTTTCACTCTATTTCATAACCTCCTGCAGAGTTGATACCATCATAAACACACCGTTACAGAACTCAACCTGAAATATTTGTCCGCCCATGGCTTTGTCATCTTCTGAGCTTATTTAAATAAGCACCATAATCTAGCACCGTAAACATCAATGCAGTCATCATTAATCATTAAATATAATGCATTAATGAAGAACTACGGTATATGTGTGGGGTTGACTACTTAAAGAAATCTTACTTTTTTCAGGAGGAATAAGTAAAATTTCTTTACTTGGTAACTTATATTGTTTGTGCCCAAGTATACTTTGAACAGCGTTCTTGCCATGGATGTTTTGATTGTATCTTTCCCTTTAGCTCTTTGACCTCTGAGACATTTTGGCTCATTAGTCTTGTTTATGAAGACAACAGTCTTGCAACATAATGTCATATGGTTAATCTGTTTCTGGGATTGTGTCTGTATTTGTGTTCATCCTCCTCTAGCTTCCTAATTTCCACCTAACCTGCTAAATCTGCATCTGTTATAGACCTGCAAGTGTTTGCATTTTAACTTTTGCTCTGCATGTAACTGCCAAAGATCACAAAATACGCATGTGTCTTGTATTTGAGTTGTTTAATATTTTTATTCATAAGGGGATCCAATGTTTTGTCAAGGTTAGAGGAATGAGTAAAATCCTTTTTAAGTGAGGACATTTGGTCACTTCTCTAAAGTTATAATGTTGCATAGCACTTGTATTTAGGAATATAATAGCGAACTCCTGTTTAGGTAAGAGCGCACCATGTGGTGGTGAAGCCAGCGGAGGGCCTTACAAGTTGATTTACTGTGGGAATGGGCACACTATTTTGCTTGGAGCTAGTCATGAGGTTTTGAGGATCTGTGAGAGAGAGAGAAAAGGAAGTCCTATAGTAGGTGTGGGTGAGTGCTTGTGCGCACATGTACAGCTGTGTGTACTTACAAAAAGGCTAGCATGTCTTTCTGTGTGCCACCGCAGGGCAGAGCAGGGCTTTTGTGTTCCCATACAAGCGAAAGATTCATGAGCTTGTTGTCCTGACTTGTTACCCAAAAGCTGCCTGGCACCCACATCTGATGCCCCCCCCCCACACACCTAGAAACACACCAGATACAGTCATAAACAGCTCCAGGCTTTTAATCATCTGGTCCACTGAGGCCAACTGAACCATGCACGATTGGTATAAAATTAGGTGACTTGATATTAGATGGCCTATATTGTGGCCACAATTCTTCGCTGACGTGTGTTGCTTTGTACACTCGCCAGCTTAACCCAACTGAAACGTGTTTTGAGTTACGGGTGCAACAGTAGCCGAAAGGTCAGAGAAGTGGGCCAGTAAGAGGGAAATTTCCAGCTTAAATCCCTGGAGTGGTGACTGTGTTACCATCTGTTTAGCTTTAACGGCTACTACCAAGGTGCCCATGAGCAAGTCGCCATGACACTTGTCCCTTGTGGGCAGCAGCAGTGGCAAACTGGTAGCGCTGAGAAGATTTGGCTGTGAAAGTATAAAAGTGTGAATGTGCTGGGAAAAGAGCTTGGGAGATTTAGCAGACCTTCCTGTAAATGGCTTGATCAAGAGCACAGCAGTGGCAGGTTTTTAAGGGAAATTTGTTACGGGTATTTACTTTCCCTGGTCAGATTAGTATTACTTGCTTAAGTACAGTCTTCTTACCTTCTCTCTGTTTTTTCGCATCGCACTTTTCAAATGGCTTTTCCATCACTCAGTGTGTCCAATGTGGCACCTTCTTCCTTGGAGTGTAGGTAGATGAGCTATGTTTCTGTAGGTGGCACTCTTTTAAAAAAATGTGTACATGTTTTCACTGATCACTTCAAGTACCTAGTTCTTTATTTATTCCAAATTGCTGTTCACCAGAGGTCATTTTGTTTAGAGCAGTGAGCGTAATGAAGTGGATAAACTGTATGTTGAATGTTGTTCTATCAGACAGGGATGAGTAACATACATTTATGAAAATATTACAGACAATAACTTTAAATCAACAAATTGTAATTCACAAATACTTTACAGTACAATAAATATAACAATGTAAATTCAGCAGTTATACACTCTGAAACAACACATGCCTTTGTTGCTTAGACACATATTAATTCAACTTTATTGGCATATAATACAAATGTATCTGCCGTGGCTTCTTGTCAGCACTAATAGTTTTCCTGCCAGCTATGATGTAATTCTAGTTAAGTGACCAGTGCCGAACAGGTGGTGTTTCTGGAGCTCAGACTACCACGTGAAGAATGATGCTGTTCATAGAGCCTCTGTTAACTGCCAAACACGCATACCCACCCACCGACCCACACACACACACACACACCGACCCCTGCAGACAAACATATTATCGCAGCGAAACACACAATTACAAAAAACGAACCATTAGACCACATAAAGGACTCGGACACAGTTGCCTTGCTGTGTTCGTCTTGTAATGGGGGCTCTCCTGCTGTCGGGCTCTCAGGTGTTGGCTTACGCTCTGTGTCTCTCCTCTGGCCTGACCTGCTGCAGTTTAACCCATGCACATACATTGTCTGCTCTTCCTGTTCTATTGGGTGTGTTTGCATCTGTAGTGTGAGTGTCCTGTCAGCTCTGCAGCTCTCTGCAGCTTTTCCTCATGTGTGGGTGAGTCAAGTGAAGTAACAGTCAGACAGAGATTATGCAAGAAACACAAAAAAATCTATTGGTTGAATGACTTTTCATTTTTTAACAGTGATGTCTGTAGGTTGTAAACATAACTCCCAACTCCCATGTGTCTGCATTTCCATTTGTGCCACCCACTTGTTTTGCATTGAATGAATCCATAGGGTACCTACTTACGTTTTATCAGGGAGTTTTGTAGCCACTGCCTGAAAGCTGGTTTCTTTATGGCATACTTGTAGTTCATGTTTCACGTTGTTTTTACTCTATGTGCTGAGGACAGTATCATATGATCTATGTTTGCGTGTGGTAATGTATTTGTTAACCAGAGGAAATGTCGCATCAGAAACAGCTGTCACAGCTTCTGTCCATTAGCTGCTGCAGACGGAGGCTCTGCAGCAAAAGACCGTCTTTTAATTGTGGTCGACAGAAACACAGAGCCTGTGATGCGGCCATTTTCACAATACTAGCATGTGCCATTTGAATTTATCCTTTAGGATTGAGCAGACCTGTTGGGACATTTTTGCTTTAGTAGATGGGTAATGGCAGCGAGATAGTTGCTGTCTACTGCTTCATCATGACTTCCCCAAACCGTGGCATCTTAAAGTTCTCTGCAGTAGACAGAATGTAATCTTGAAAAACACATCAGCAAAACCATCTTGGTCAACACTTCCCCTTAATCTTTCCGTTTCAAACCAAATTAATAAAGGCACATTTTCAAACCCTAGTTTTGAACTAAATATATCTAACATGGAAATTCCTAGTTTCAACCAGTTAGTCAGAGGATTTTGCACTAATCCTCTTCTGTGAAGCCAAACCAATCATTGCATTTCATTTAGCAGATATTGCCAAGCAGGTCAGGTGTCTGTTGTCACAAAAAGCATGTCGACACTCCCCATGGCTTTATCTTTCAGCCTAATTGCTTTGGGCATGAGGAAGGGAAATAATTATTTTGAGAGGTCGTACAGAACTTTGTAATTTTTGGGCAGACTGAAGTGGCAGACTGGGCAGAAACAAAGACTGTGAACTCATGAATTTATGAATACATCAAAACAGGTTTATAGGATATGGAGCCAAATGAGAGTAATGGTAGTTTTCCTCTATGGAATTATAGTTGTGCATGATTTTGAAAATGAAAATCATGTTCCTGTTGGCATTTGTGGAGACTTTGAAAAATGTGCCCCAGTGCACCCAGGGACACGGGGTTTAGCGAACAGATCATTACAGAGAGAAGAATCAGTCTGTGCAGAGATGGAGAGAGAAACCGAAGTCTAGCCAAGCAGTGACTCGGGTCTGTAATCCGTTGCTGTTCCAAACAGAATAAATCTGACCCTTACTCAGCCTGGTCTGATGATCACAGCCCTGCAGCGAATGATATGCTGAGTAATGTGGCAGATCTCCAGAGGCGAGCAGAAAGTCTGTGTGTGTGTGTGTGTGTGTGTGTGTGTGTGCAGTCCTGCACTGTCCAGACTGAGGAATCCAGTTACGCTTTGCATACTGGAGCCAGATAATGTCAGTCTGGAGGAGGGTAGGCCGCTTTTAACCCACAATGTCGGGTACTTCTCCTCTTCATCTTTCTGTCTTCTGGCTCATGTAGGCAATAATATTTAGACCGAAGTTTAGAAAATCATGAATGTTTTTGTTTTTTCTCAAATCCACTCCCAAGGTGTTCCACTATAATGGAAGATAATCCCTTATTGATCCCTCAGAGGGGACATTTCAGTGTTGGAGCAGCATGAAGACAGATATAAGTGCAGATAAAGAGAAAACTAGAGAAACTAGATGCATTTTAACTATATACAATAAAAATAAGAGTAATAGGCTCAACAAAGGTGCATGGAGCATATTATTTTCAGAAAGACATCTTGTTGTACGTTACCGCTTAAATAAAAGCTAGTTGTGAAATAGGATGTGGAATAGTCTGCCTTACACCCACAAGAAGATATGACAATAGTGCGCAGGGTGATTAATGTCCTTTAAGTTTGCAAATTCAACTCAATTCAATTGTGAATTAAACCTGACACCAACCCTGGTGATTACCACGTTTTTACATGATAAAAAAAACTAGTAATTTTTCTGACCCAGGGGCCCAAGACATCCATTCCTAAGCCATGATAACATTTAAAAAATGTAAAAACTCGCCAGTTTAATGAGGTAATCAAATGAGGATGCTCAGAGTGAAATCACAGAAAGGTTTTGTTTTTTTTTTAATGTACCTTTGTTGCTGATGTGGTATTTGGCACATAGAACATTAAGAACAACACAATTCAGCTTGCCCTGGCAAAAGATAAGATAAACCTTTATTAGTCCCTCAGTGGGGAAATTACAGTGTTATAGCAGCAAAGGTAATAGTGCAAAACAGAGCAACAGTAAATAAGTACAGTATGCAAAAGAAAAATAGAAGGTAAAAAATGTGTATATATACAAAAACTGCAGAAATTGCACATATGAATATTGGTATTGCACATTGTGTGAGTTATCAGTTCTGGATGTGGTGGGACGTGTTGTCCATCAGAGATGATAGCTTAGCCATCATTCTCCTCTCCGTCACCACCTCCACAGGATGGAGGGGGCATCCCAGGACAGAACTGGCCTTCTTAACCAGCTTGTTCAGTCTCTTCCTGTCAGCAGTCAAGATGCTGCTGACCCAGAAGACCACACCATAATAGATGGCTGATGCTACCACATAGTCAAAGAAGGTCCTCATTAGTGTCCCCTGTACTCCAGAAGACCTGAGTCTCCTTAGGAGATGGAGTTTACTCTGTCCTTTTTTGTACAGTGCGTTAGTGTTGCTGGTCCAGTCCAGTTTATTGTTCAGGTGAACACCCAGGTACTTGTAGGATTTGACCCTCTCGATATGTTCACTGGTGCAGGAGGAGAGTGTTTGCACCTGCAGAAATCCACCACCAGCTCTTTGGTTTTCCCTGCGTTGATCTGATCTCCGTCTGTGATGAGGCCGAAGACTGCAGAGTCATCTGAGAACTTCTGTAGGTGGCAGTTGGTTGAGTTGTGTGTGAAGTCTGTCAGTACATGTCAGTGAGAGGAGCCTTACACCCAAACTGGTTTGACTCAGTCTTGCTAATGGTTATTGGTAGGAATTTCAATGAGTCTGGACAAAGTTGCTTTAATCGTCCGCAGATGTTCTCTATTGAAAATGATCAACACTATGTCATTTGCACCCCCTCTAAAAGAAAGTAAATTCTATTAGCAGCTTTTAACCTTTAATTATTGTTCGCTCCCACATTTCGTGCCACTCTCTCCCTTCTGTTTTCTAGTTCTGCAAGAACGGTCATGAAAAGATATCATCTGCAAATGATTATTTCATGCAAAGAAAGTATACCAAACATGATGCTGTTGGAAGACTGTTATATTGTCAATACTGAAATGTTTGAGTAAGGTTTGCTCATTATATTGGTATTTTGGCTTTGTTAGGTGGGATTTACAGCAGGGTTTTATGTGGTCAGAAGGTGAAGGAAAGCTGAGCTTGGAGATCCACTCATGCCACCCCTATCATCAGGTTTCTGTGTGATGATGGTTTATGATAATTTTTTATGTGTTCCTGTGAATGATAACGTGCAGATTTGTTGTAAGGCTTTAGCCTTTAAAAGGAAATTTCTTTTAATCAGACTGAATTACTTTATTCACTAAGTATGACTGACTGATATCAGGATTTTTAGTAATATAACACATATACCACGTAATTATTATTTGCAATGAAAAGCTTTGTGAAAATCCCTATCAGAAATGCTGAGAACAAAGTGAAACTCCAGCAACTTGGGAGCCTCAGCTCCAGAGTATCAGATAGTCTGTCATGGTCATCGACATGGTTTTCTGGCAGCTCCTTCTTCTTTGCGTGGCCTGCCAGGAAGTGCTTGCTGAGTGCTGCAGCACAACATATGACACATCTGCTGTCATCGCTGTGACATCTCTGTCTCCAGGACAGGAAGTGACGCGCTTAGGTTCGTGTGGGTTGACAGAGAGTATGTCAAATGTGTATTGGCTCTGTTCAACATATATATCAGATTTGACAGTAGAGAGGAGCAATGCCACGAGATGAGGAGTCCGTCAGACTTGAACCTTGGACACTGTAGTTGTACGATAGGTATCTTAGACTGCCTGTCCATGACTATGCCAGCAGTATGGCAATCCAAAGGGAGCCAGTGGTTTTTATTTTTTAAATATGTAATTATAGGCTGGTATGCACAGTAGGTGTAGAGTGACATTGTCAGTATAAAGCCACAATGGTATGAATGCCCTTTCATCTTTTTAGTTGTTTTCAGTGGTTTGGATAAAGTAAGCTCACGTGTTCTCCAAACTATAGGCTATGAGTGTTTTTTAGTTTGGACCTTTTGTTTTGAGTACTTCAATTTTCTTTCCCTATATTGCACCATTTACACACAAAAATAGACCTTTTTAAACTACTCCTCTGGGACATGATGATAAATCTAATCTCCTGACCTCCCCAGCTACGTATCATTGACCACATACTCCAGTTCCGAAAGACTGAAACGTTCTTTTCCTTTGTTAATGCAACACAGTACAGTGCACAGTACACCATGTTACCACAGACTGGAAGAAGCGCTAGGAGCGCTAGGATAACTCATTCTCTTTTCTTTTCAACTGCGTTATCTCTTTGTTGTGTTCTGCTATGCTGTGGAGACATTGTGTCTCCACAGCATAGAGAGGCTCAATGATAGAGGAGGCGTATGTCAGGAAACACCAGTCCGAGGCCACAAGGCTGAGCACCACAGCAGCTACAGAGAGGAAGAGGAAACTGGAGTGGTACTGTAGGTCAGAGTGTGTGTGGGGTTGAAGATGGCTCAAGGATACATCATTCCTCTGCTTGGTGCCATATCCTGTCTTGAGTCAGTACCTCCCTGCCAGCCCACACACTCACATACTCAGACCTACAGTCTGTCCAGCAGGACACCTTCCTCGGGGCGTGGTCCATTGTTTGGAAACATGTTTGTGTTCGTCATGATGCGAGTCTTGACGTTGCTGTTGTCTCCCCTCCCTTTGCCGCTCCCCCAGCTTCATTCAAAACCACAATAACAGAGCAAGGAAGAAAGAGAAAATCACATTTGCATTTTACAAACACATAGCAGAAAAAGCAATAATACCTACATTAATAATATTTAAAAAAACTCATCGGTAATAAGGTAAATATTCCTGAAGCTGTGAACAGTGAAGCAGCATGTCAAACAAAAACCAAGCAACAATGGCCGTTGTCTTTCTAACTGTGAATAAAGACTATATTGTGGGTTTATGAAATACAAAAGATTAAGCACATATTCAGAGAAGAAGAACGGAGTTTCCATTCTTCCATTCATGTGCGTTTTTATTCAGCTATACGCCCACTCAGACCAGCATAGACAGACGATAGCTGCTGTACTATAGAATAGATGATGGAATGCCAGTCATACATACAAACAAGCATGCCACCAAATTGTTTAGCTAACACTTATTCTTTCATACTACTCAGGAAACATAACAAGTTCTTTCTCACGATTTGTAGCTCATGATATCTCTGTCATGTGCATTGGGGTATTTAACTTTTCTTAGTTCAGATATAAGACTGGACCAGAATGCTGCAGATCCACTCTGAAAAAAATGACAAACAATTGTATTTAATGTATTTTAAAGATGCAAATTATTCAAGGATCAGATATTGTGTTTCACTGATCACTGTTCACTGAAGTTTTATACCAAAGAAAAGTAAATCTCAGATAAATGGGGAGTCAAAATTAACTGTGAGAAGGGAACCAGACACACTTTACCTGACTGCAGAGTAGAAGCCACCTGCAGCCCTCAAATTAATTGAATTGAATCAAAGAATCTTGTGGAATTTGCACATAAGTCAATATGACAGAGACATTATAGAGATTTTAGAACACTTTTGAGCTGTAAAGACCTGGTCACTTACATATTTCCCGGTATTTTACATGACGGAGTGTGGAACAGACTGTGGTCCAGAGCACATTGTCCTCCCCTGCACAGCATTTTGCTTGCAAATGTCCGCGAGTGATTTGGCTTTAAAGATCCTCAGCCTTCTGGAAAATCATCCCAGAGCAGCAAAGCTCGCCGTACACGTCGTTACAAACGACACCAGCCGTCAGCAGTCTGAAGTGCTGAAGCAGGATTTTAGTCTTCTTTTCAACTTGCTGAAAGGCCTCCATGGGAAAAGTTTGTTTATGTCCGGTCCAATTCCTACATTGGGTTGTGGGGTTGGCAGTTTCTATAGACTTCTTAGCTTGCACACATGGCTCCACTCAGTCTGCTCCACACACGGACTCTTTTTATATAGACAATTTTAATCTCTTCTGGGAACGCTCCTCATTTTGTAGAAAGATGGACTACACCCGACCTGCTTAGGTTCACGGATGTTAACTGCAAACATTCTCCAAGGTGTCTCCACTTTTGCTCACAAATGACTTATCAGTGGTAGCAGCCGTGCCACTGTGGACATGGATGTGGACACGCCCCTCTTCATCTAGCTCCGATACTCCCTACAGGTATGGATTGTGTCTCTCAGCAACCTTAACTGAGAGACACAGTGTTGCCTCAATGTATCTTAGTTGTTCATCTCCCTGGAATTTTTATTATTTTAACAAATTTTATGATTTTAAGCCCAGTGATGTAGGTGTATACTCTGGTGTAAATGTAATTACAACTGGACCAACTGCACGCCTGCCTCGTATGAAAGACAGACCTGACGGCACTGTCAAACAATCTTGTATACATCAAAATACAACATCCTGAAATTGGCAATAAAAACATATCCCACATGCCATCAACATTAAATATTGCTGTTTTTAATGTAAGGGCATTATCCAACGAATAATTTTGTATAAATGACCTTATTGCAGACAACATGCTAGACTGTCTGTTTCGCACAGAAACCTGGTTGGGTGTGGATGCACCAGCAACACTTAAAGAAGCCTCTCCTGCAAATTGTGTGTTCTCCCATTCCTGTAGAGAAGGTAAGAAAGGAACAGCTTCAATATACTGATAGACGAGCTAAAGGGTAGAGATGTGGCGTTGGAGCTTTTTCTTCTTTAGCGTATAAAGCAGTAACCTTGAACTGTCAGCTGCCATTGTTGACAGTAACAACCTACAGACTGTCAAAACCTGTCTATACTTTTTTGGTTGAATTCTCAGAATTTTTAACATGCATTCACACTGAATATGATAGTTCAATTTTAATTGTAGATTTTAATATACATGTTGATAATAAGACAAATAACAAAGTGAAGGACTTCTTACATTAATGTGTGGATTTTAAACAGCATGTTAATGAGCCAACTCATAACCTAGGCTTTTGTTGACATGGCTCTCAGACCATCACTGTGTGTTTTTATTGTACACTGCCAACTTCTACGGAGCAAGTGGTAAAAAGACATGGTCGTTCTCCTGAAGTGACCTCAAACGTCTTAGCACATTGCCAGTAACCAGAATGCATCCACCTCCTCTTCAATTGATGTTAACGCATTTAACAATGAGTTGGCTATAGCCCTTCATGCCATCACAAAATCTTTTACAGCTCCATCCATCAATTTTCCTCCACTTATCCAGGGCAGGGTCGCGGGGGGTCTACAGGCTAAGCAGGGTTATCCAGAAGCCCCTCTTCCCAGCAACACTTTCTAGCTCCTCCTGGGGGATCCCAGATGACATATATAATCCCTCCAGCGTGTTCTGGGTCTACCCCAGGGCCTCTTCCATACCCCTTTTTACAGCTCAACCAGGAGAAAACAGAAATTTTAGTTGTAGGTTCCAAAGCTCAGAAAGAGAAACTGGTCACAAAATTAAATTCCCTTCACCACACCCCAAACCCACAAGCACGATAACTTGATGTGGAGCTAGACTTTAAGTCTCATATGGGGTTTGTGACCAAATCTGCCTTGTGACCTTTTTTTTTTTATATCTAAGGTTGTTTCTGAAAGACTTAACAGATTTTAGAATCTCTAAGCTTTTTGTCTCTAAGTGTTTGGTGTTTTAGCTGAAGTTGACACTTGATGAAAGCGGTGTTACAAAGTTTTTACATGTATGTTGATTGTGTTTAAAGACGTAATGTTAAGATGATGAAGATGATAATGCTGCTGTTTTGCTGTTGCTGACAGGTTTTTGTTTTCTGTTTCACAGTCACTCACATGTTCAGCGTATTGTTGTTGAAATTACATCAAGCTGTCATTTTTATCAGCCACACAAGAATTTAAAGAATGAAACTACGTGTTGACTTTGTTTAGCCAATGCCAGGAGCCAGCTTGGTGACAGTATTACATAGTAAGTTGATGTAGATGGATTTGCCCAAAATTGGATTTATGCCGTTAATGGCTTATTATGAAATAAATCGCCAAATTCCAAACCCAAACAGCGCATTTATGTAAGAGCTTGAAATGTATTTAGTGACTTACATTAGATTGAGAAGGGAGGCAGATCAACTAGTGACCAATATTACAACCCAAAATAAATAATATAATAGGTTAGCATTGGTTCCATGACACTCCCATCAGCCCCACAGTTTTCTCCAGCAGCAGACTCCGAACAAAGGCCTTAGAACTGCAGAGCGAGTTGTGAGATACAAGGCATCGTCAAAAGGAATTGGATTTCTTTCAGTTTGCATAGACGAGGTGCAGCTTGTTTACTGAATGAGCAAATCACACGCACACACACACCTAACCATCCACCCACCAGCCCTCCATCCATTTTCCATACCAAATGTCACCCTACATGTATAGTGATCACCCCCATTCTCCACCCAAATACCGTTGCCTTCCCCAGTCTGCTGGCAATAGAGACCCCAACACACCTCGTCCAACTGCATGCGCATACACGCACGCACAGAGGCCTCCTCCTGAATGAAATTGCGTGGTAATCAGAAGGAGTGGGTAAATCCATGGGCTGCGCTCCTTGAAAGGATTATGGGGGTGGGCGGGGAAGATAGGGTGGTGTGTGATGGAGGACGGCACAAAGCTCAAATTGATGTGAGGTTGCTGACAATTCAGATAGCCAAGCAAGATAAAATAGAAGGGGGTTCTGCTGCGTGGAGAGGAGAACAGAAGGAAGGGAGGTAAATTGATTTGTCTGGGGGATGGGATGAGCCAGGGAGAAGATGGGGTGAATAAATGGGGGAAGGGTGAAGAGGAGGTGAAAATGAATGGTGAATAAATTGGAAAGGAGCATATTCTGCTGCGTGGCTTTACTATAAATGCCTTATAGTACCTCTGTAATCCCTTAGACACTTCCTTTAAATTCCTTGAAAGCTGCTCCTTGAAAGCAGTTTTCAGTGCTTTGTTTGTGCTCCAAGGTTCGAATTCATATACAGCAATGAAAAACTGAAAGATGAAGTAGATTTTAGTTGATTCATGTTACAGCCACACAGCATGTTGAAATATGCAAAATGAACTAACAAAGGACTCAAATACAAGTATGTGTAACGTGTGGCTGCATTGTAGTTAGTTTCAGCTCACTACTATGCCTACTACTATGTGCACATACAGTATATGAGGTAGACACTTCCTGAACAGAGTTAATCCTGGTGAGTGATTCTGTTCTGACACCCGGGTAACTCTAATTTTCACTCAGAGCCTGCTCGTGTTGCAGCACGAAACACAGTGAACATATGCCCTGACTGACCTCGATACAGATCCTTAGGATTAACTCAGAGGCAAGAAGGGAATGTCCTAAAACTTTGTCCAAATGCTTACCTTACTTTGTTACATTGCTCTAAGTTTTAATATAAGTTATAGTATATCCGCTTTATTGGTATTAAAGGTTTATTTGCCTATTAAAGGTCATTAAAGATCTGAGCTTGTGCGCTTGAAAACCATTAAATCTTGTGATCTCACCACGGTGTTTACCACATTGGGTGCATTTCTAGGTGATGTGGTTTTGTCAGTGTGTGTGTATAGTTCCCATAGTGTGGAAATAGAGAGTCACTTGTGCTGAGGGCTTGTCATGAGTTGCACAGCTTCTTAGAGCTCTATTTGCCTTTTCTCAGCAATGCACTCTTCCCCTCTACATTTCAGTCATATCTGGCCTAATCTATATGCAGCATTGTATAAAGAGCTGCATCCTCACCACTGGCTGTGCTTACTTTCTGATTTACTGGGTTGAAACGAGAAGACACAGGAAAGATTAGGAGAGTGATGTTTGGATGATGTGTTAAAGACCCTGAGTCGTATTCAAATCCACATTGTTCGTAGGTTCAGCTTGTTCAATCTCTTTCCCTTCACTGACATTTTGGCCTATTTCAGAATTGCGGTGATTGGACAGATTTCAGGTGATGTCTTTCATTTCTTGGAACCAGTGTTGAGTCTGGTCCCAAGAAAAAAATGCCAGTCCATCTCATGTTACCCCAAATAATAAAACCCTATGTATCTCTCAGTTCTCACTGAAGAAATGAACTACTGACTCCCGGTCCCTTTTGCAGCCACTTGTTCACTTCTAATCTAAATGACACAAATGTACAGAGACATCATGAAATGTCCTGCAGTGGTTTGGGCCAAAGAAAATAAACTGTGTGTACCTTTTTAAAAACTCTGATTCCTGCCAGGTAAAAATATTGTGATTTCAAAAAGGTTAAGTGTTCATCAGTCTCCTTTGCAGAGAAGAGGGAATCTCTCCTAATGCGGTGTTGCATGGTGACCCAGCTGTCTCTTGTAAATAGAATTGACTGCCACTGTTGTCATTTATTTGTTTTAGCTTGCGGAAGTTGGCAAACAAGACAGTTGAAAGCAGGCATTTAAAATAATACTGTTCATACATTTGAAATG
Source organism: Gadopsis marmoratus (assembly GCA_036023855.1). Classification (NCBI taxonomy): domain Eukaryota; kingdom Metazoa; phylum Chordata; class Actinopteri; order Centrarchiformes; family Percichthyidae; genus Gadopsis; species Gadopsis marmoratus. The sequence goes on from JAVQJF010048027.1 coordinate 49,651, forward strand.
CTTGTCCCGGTTTTTCATGGTAATGCAGCCTGACTGGAACTGAAGTGCAACTATGAGCATCCTGTTCTTTCTTATTTCCTTGTTCCTCCAACACAGATGAAAAATTCATGCTAGTTTGTTGCTGCAGGTTATTTCTGTTTGCGCTCGGTTCTCGGAGGAGAGCAGATGGAGGGATTATATTTTGATGTTTATGCTGCATGACCTCAGACCTCACTTGACCTAAAGGGGTGATGCTCAGGAATCTCCATTCTTAGGTAGTTTTCAAAAGTGAAGGGTTGGAGGAAACATGTAACCGCATATTTTTACTTACTTTTGAGGCTTTGAAAATGGGGGACTTTATATAAGAATGGCTGTAATTTTAAATGGTTAAAGCAATATTTTTGTTAAATCTCTTGAATTAAAGCTGAAAGTCTACTCTTTAATCACATTCTGATTGCTTCATTTCAGATTTATTGTGATGGTGTACAGAAGTACAAAACTTGTGTCACTGTTAAAATACTTATCGACCTAACTGTACATATAGTTTATATTTTCTGTTTTTTGCATGCTATTCTCATCTGCTGTAACACCACAATTTCCTCACTGAGGGAATAATAAAGGATTATTTTACCTTAATTTCAACAGTGTAACATATTATAACTTGACTGTATGATATGTTATTGCCCTTTCTACCTTAATTATATCAATAATTTTTATGGTATTTGGAAAGTTATTTGGTTTTCCACTTATCTTGTTCCATTCATCCTTTCAGTTTAAAGGGCTCAGGGGATTGGTCAGGCAGATAGGAAATATTCAGGCCTGTGTAAAACTCTGTAAATGTGGGTTGAGGATGAAGTCCTGTGCCAAGCAGGTCATATTTTAGTTTTCTCATCACTGATTTGTCACTATTATCCTGATGTTTTGGCCTCCTGAGCACCTCTCAGAGTAGTGAAGAGACAGCGATTCACATTCTGTTTATGCTCAGCTCCAGCTCTGCGGCAGAGTTTTGGGTGTTCAGGGCAGATCAGTGTGCCGATGTCAACTCACGTCGCCCAGCAACACGTGTTTAGCACCAGTGACCTCACAGCCACACGTAAATGTGAGGAATGCAGACTATGATGGGTCAGATTAGATTCAAAGGTGTCCTGGTTACTCTCGCTCTTCACGTTTGAGTGTCTGGGACTAGGCTGCAGTCACATGACTACAGGACCAGAGTCACGGTCACATGGTGTTTGTTGGTCCCTCTGATTGTATGACTATGTGGAGGGAGATACTCTGGAGGGTGTACCATCTTTCACTCATTTATTATTTTTATAAACATGTTAACGACTACGGACACCAATGCAGATAATGTTTTATGAACAGTGAACGCAACATTAATAGCAAACTCTCAAAGTCTTAAGTATTGTGAGCAAGATGGTAACCCTGTCAAAGTCAGACACCGTTTGTTCATTTTAAGGATAAAACTGGTGTTAACTGTTTTGTCTTTGAGTACATTTAGTACACAATGAAAACAAATTCCTAAATTTTCTTCATAGTTTTAAGATTTGGAATGATGCCAGTTGTTGATCTTATCGGGTCTTAGATTTTCTTAAAGTTTACCTGTAAGCCAATTGTAGTTCACTATGGGAGAAAGAATGAGTTTAACTGAACATAATAGAAAATTCACAAAGGCCACCTAAAAAACTGTTTTTCAGGCATTGTATTGCAAATGTATTTATTCAAAATAACAGTCACAGTGTGACGTTGTTCTGGCAGTTCATCAGTCTCTCTCTCTCTCTCTCTCCTCAGCATACCTCCCTGTCGGCCAGCCGCTCAGAGAAGAGTACCGGCTGGTCGAGCCGCTCGCTTGGTGCCCGATGTCGTAACTCCATCGCCTTGTGTTCAGATGAGCAGCCACACATTGGAAACTACCGGCTGCTCAAAACCATCGGCAAGGGCAACTTTGCCAAGGTCAAATTGGCGCGACACATTCTGACCGGCAGAGAGGTAGGACACCATGTACTGCAAAAACTGTTCACAGCTGCACTGCAAGTGTCAATAAAGCCATGCATGCTGGGATTGATGAGGCTGAAGGAAAAGAGCTGACAAGTTGAAGCCATCTCCTGGGTAAATACCGGGGGTTTTGGACCCAGAACAGAACAGCACCCTGTGACTCAGCCCACAGATGGAAGGGCTGTTCCACCATGGTCAGAGCACCTTTGGTTAGATTTTACAGCCAGCCAAAACATTTTCATCCAACATCACAATCGAGGCCTTTGAAGAGAGACAGTCATGTTTTCCTTTTGTGTGGGTGTATGCCTGTGCGTTTCAAACACTGTAGTCTGTCTTCTCATAAAACCCCTGACCTACATTAGCTGAGTAGATAACTCCATGCGGCTCAGTAGAAACCTTGTGTTTCTGACGCTGGCTCGATCATGTGAGAGCTGTTGTGCTCCAACCATACAAAGCCATAAAAAGCAGAAGACTTTCATAGTAGTTTGGTGCAGTCTTTGACTGGGTCACCACATGTTTTTAAGTCTCTTACATGAAGCCTTGTTGGTTTGATTAGTGGATATCTGCTTCTGTGTTCTGTGTGCTGTTTGTCCTCACTACAGTATGGTTTTATTTGTATGATTCTTCTTATTCCACTCTGAGCAGTGACTAATGCTAATGTAAATGCTAGAAATGTGTTTTCTTTTAATACATGGTTTAAATATAGTCCAGAAATTGGACATTGTAAGCAGCCTGATAAACACAAAAACAGCCTTATGCAGTTTGAGTTTGCAGGTTTGTCGATTGATTCATAAAAAAAAAAGCTTCTTGTTTTGTTTTTTAAATCTAGTATTTTAATTGTGTAAAGTCTGTTTGCAAGCAAAAATACCAAACCTTTTCTATTTCTAACTTCTTACTTGGAAGATCTGCTGTTGTTTTTTGTTTTTTGTTTTAATTTATAGTAAAAATAATACATGTTATTTGGACATAACCTGATATTTCATCACCTTAGGCTATAGGAATCTTATAAACTAAATGATTAATCGAGAAAATAATCAGCGGATTAATTGATGTTACGTGATTGTAAATAAAGTTGGCCAGAAAACGTTTCATGTACAGTGAAAAGCATTCTAGTACAAGAACACTACTACTAGAAATTTATAGTATTCGCTTTTTTATAAGGCAGGATTTGTTGCAACAAATTAGATGCTTTCTGTAGTGTGGAATTAATGTTTTCTTTGTTAGATTGTTTTTGTTCATTTCTTTTTCTCTTGTTTCCTCTCAGGTTGCAATAAAGATCATTGATAAAACACAACTCAATCCAACCAGCTTACAGAAGGTGAGTGACATATTACTGCGTGTGTGTGTGTGTATATGCCTGTAGACCGTTGTGTGTCACAGTAGATGTCTATGCAGCCATCACATAAATGTTTTTCGTCCTTTGTTTTTTCTGGTGACGTCCCGGCTGATGGGTTTTTCAGTCAACGTCAAACTCATGGGTTGATCCCTCCATTTTCTTTGAGCAGAAAACTGCTCATGCTACCTTATCTACTTAACCTCTGTAACTGCATGATCTGTGTGAATATGACCGTGTGTTTATTTACATTTATGTTGCATCAGCTCAGTGAGGACAGTAGCGTCTTCACATGTTGTTTTTGCAGTAGGTAGTAGCTCTCTGTGTGTCGTCTGAACTTTGGCCTTTTGGTTGTTATGTGAAACTTAGTTTTTGGGATGCTGTTACTGGCTGCAGGTTAAGAGCTGAAATCAGTTCAGGCAGGATCTGTTTAAAATGTTGATGTTGGTTGTGCACAAGTGGATTCAGTGAAAATGCCTCTTTTCAACTTGAGCTGTTGCTTGGTGTCGTATAATAATATAACCGTCATTTATCCTCTCAGCCCACTGGAACTAACTAGGTTAAAGGCTTTGAGTAACGTACGTCACTGTATGCTTCTCTAGTGACGTGTAGGGTCATGTATTAACTACATTGGTTGCATTCATGGCCCTAATGAGATTAAGCTCCCTCGTGTGTGTGTGTGGGTGTGTGTGTGTGTGTGTGTGTGTGTGTGTGTGTGTGTGTGTGTGTGTGTGTGTGTGTGTGTGTGGATGCAGTTTACAGCTGCACAGAACGGGCAGGAATGGATGACAACTGCATTTCTCAGGTTGTGTGCCTCAACACATGGCGCAGGACCGGCTGAAGGACGGGAAAGAGTTTAGCTGGGACAGCTGGGTTGTGGGTTAAAGCGCAACACAAAACATCCCCCCCCAAATTTTGCTTCCTTTTCATCCTCTCGGTTTTTTTTTTTTACTCATTTCTTACATGCTGCTGCAAAATGCACCAAAAATGTCCACTCATCCTTTGATTCTTGAATGCTGCAGAAGTTTATTCCAAACTGAGGATGACAATATCTGGATTTCATCTGATGGACAACAACTGTCAACCCCCCCTGCAGACACACACACACCCACACACACACACACACAATGTAACCTTGGCTCTGACTGGCAGTGAGGGATAGTGGGGGGCTTGGATTAGGTTAAATTTAGGATGGCCTGACCCTATTTGGGGTGCCATAGTGAAGCACTGAATGCAACAATCCCTTCAGCACAGAGTCACCAAACTCCTCTTTCTCCAAAGCGCCCACTGGCTGACACATCAGTCAGTTGGACACACTCACACCGTTCCCCTTTGAAGTCAGGAATCCCCTCTCCCATCTCTTCGACAGCAGCTAGTCTCTTGTCTGTTGATGATGTGCACTGTAGTCGTGACCTTTGGCCTCTGCGACACAAAAGGGCGTTTGAGAATGTTTCATCCATGTCAAGTGAAAACATCCAGTGATGGTAACTTAACTGATTTAAAACTGAAAGATGACACGCTCCTCGTTAGGGTGAGGGGAGGAGATTGCAATGCGTGGTGGTGGTGAAAGACAAAATGCAGTAAGTCCCCATTAAAAGAACTAAAGTCTGAAGATAAAAGTGTTTTCTATCTTTAGATGTTTATCAGGTAGGATTAATTTTGTCAAACAGCACTAGCACCACATGCAGTATACTAACACCAGCAGTCAGAGGTCGCCAGAAAGAGCATCCTTCTAAATTAATGTTAATAACCTCATCCAGCTGCAAACAAACATGGATGAACAAATGAGGTATATATGATCAAATATTTAAAAATATATATACAACATATTGCTACACATGGTGTGCAAGAAGCTATTATTATACAAAATGTACATTTTTGAAACCACTATGAGCCCACAATGTGATGGCGCTCAGAAGCGTAACATATTAGACGAACACAACTAAAATACACAAGCAATACATCAGCAGAGCACAGATTACCTCCAAGGAAATCCCGTAAACCACTGCAGAAACCAAACATCACGGTGCTAAGATATGACTTCCTAATCCCCTACTCTAACAAGCCATTACCACGTACCTAAAATACGCCGTTGCTTAGTTTCAGGTTGAGGCACTTAGTCGATATTTAGGAAGCGCCTTTAAGGAGCCATGATGAATGCACCCTGGTTCAGAAGAAGCCAGCCAGGTGCATTGTGGGCACTGTGTCCATACCCTGGCCTGGCCTGTAGGTGTCCCTGCAGAGCTGACCCCTCCTCTCATGATTCTCTCATAAGCTGCCCCTCCCTCTCTCTATGGACAGACCGTCAAAACAAGCCGACCCGCGTGACCGCGCTCTGTACAAAATGCTGCAACGTTACATCACTTACAGTATTTACAACCACATAGTGTGTGTAAGGAGGCCCTCTTTAAAAGGGAAATACTTGACTAGATGAGATTCATTTGACTTATTTTGAATTTACTTTGTCAAGTCATGGACAAACAAAAACCTTTCAAAGGCTTTTCTTATCCCTATGACATACCGTATCTAGGACTTTTATTGATTTAGTCCACTTTGTGATCAGTTGGCTGTTGTGGAACAAAACGCTGAAGCTGATGCATATTTTCTAAAAGCTAATCGATGCAGCATCCAAGAGAGCTCAGGCGGGGCTGTACAGTAATAATGATACGATGGTGAACACCATAGCTGGTTTGTGGTGCTGATAGCTTGGCCATGGCAACACTTGCTTATTTATTATTGAATGCATAAAGACATCATTATTCTCACTTGATTCATTCAGTTTAGTTACTGTTTGTGATGTGAAGCCTCCTTTTAGGTGAGCTCGCCAAAGCAAATTCCCCCCAAAAACTACGTTGAAATGGCAATAAGTGTTGAAATTAGACTCCTAGCAGTGTTGAGAAGGTTTTTAAAACAGTGTTAAGATCATCATGCAGGGGAAGTAATTTCCACAAATTGTAATTGAACCAGAAGAGAACTTGACTAAAACAATGTAAGGTTAGGGTGGCATTGAGGGAATTTAGACTCATGAAATCCATGCTATGGCACTGGACTCGGGTGAAAGTAAAACACCGTCTTCTCTCTAAAAATACAAATCAAAGCACCGGAATGACAATAAAGTTAAATCTAATTGAATCTATTCATTCCTTTGTCAGAAAGTTTGGTTTTCAATAACTCACCTCTTCAGCTCTGTTTCTTATGGCTGATTGTGAACATGAAAGTTCCAATTTAGAGATATTGCTGATTATTGTTTACTGGAAATAAAAAGATAAATCTTCTTCTGTAAATGACGCTTTTGATTGCACGATCTGATTCTGGAACCAAACTTGAAGCGTTTCTGTCAAACAAACCAACATCCTTCCACGAGCCCAGCGGTCAGGCCTCCCAGAAACAAATTCATCACACTCCTGAAATACATAAAGAGGGCCTGAGGTATTTGTGCTGTGGGCTGAGTGTGAATTTGTCAGGTGATTAAAGCCTAAATTTAGCCTCCTGTCTGCACTGAGCTGTAGACTGGTGACTCGGTGGCAGACATTCTCTTTCTGTAGTAGTTGCTTTTCCACCACAGGGCCAAGTGGGGCTTTGCAGGGGCCACAAGATTCAAAATGGATAAAAACCACTGTCGTAACCTTGGGACGCCAATGTCTTCACTTCCTTAATAGGTCAACATGTTATCTTGTTAAATTAATGAGCTAGTTGTGATGGGTTTCACACAAGGTAAATGTAGATAAATGTCTGCAGAGATTAAAACATTTCAGTGAAAGTGTTATTCTAGCTGTAATCTATGAAACCTATACTTCAACTGCTGACATCTCAAACCTGCTGTTAAAGCAGATTAAAATGTAGCTAACAGAATTTCTAATATGTGCATTTCAAATCGAGGTATAAATGAAGAGTTAAAGCCCCTGTTGCTTGTAAAGCGGCAACTCTTGTGGTGTTTTGTGTTTTTAGTCACTTTCCAGTTTAAAATTTCTACAGAAGGATGACAGACGAGTGAATGTAATGCTGTTAAGCTCGACGCCCCAGGTGTCAGACATGAAAGCAGTGTAACAGTTAACATTTGAGTTCAGTCTAGTGCTGTGATCTGTGCTGCACGGGGTGAAATGTGGCGGCAGCATCATCAAATTGGAGTATTTTAGTCAGATTAATTTACATTTATTGACCAGTGTTTAGCAAATAACTGTAAAGATGGAATTCACTACTGACGGGTGACGGGTCTGCACCACTTTGTGGCCTCTGAACTGTTTGACCCCACCATCAGTAAGATATCTAGCCAGAACCAGTGTGTCGCTCTCCCCAAACATCAAGTTCAAATGACCAGGACCGGCCGTCGGGTGCAGGAATAAAAAGACAACTTTTACCTTCAATAATGTTAATAAACTAAATCTGGCCATGTTTGTTGTTTTCTCTAATGTCTTACTTTACAGGTTTGCGAAATATAACTATGTTAGAAAATCAATCTGTCCAAGTGCTTTTTAACCTCCCGAAACATTTTGATAAGAGAAACTAAACCTGAAATGCTGCCGTAAACGGGCGGTGAACGTCCCTGAAAGGCACTGAGCTCGCGGTCGGCCCTGCAGTGGAAACAAGGCTGCTGACTGAGTGACGCTTTGAGTCGTGCCAACAGATCAACCATCTCCCATCACTCTTCAGCCACTGGACCCAAGAGCCCAGCACTCGTGTACTGTGCTCTGTTGTCAGGCTGAATGCCAAATCCTGTGCAAACGTATTGTAACATTTAGTTCTGTTCATCTCAGTTTCCTCACAGAACCAGCGGCAAAGAAATAAAACCCACATTCAATTTGAGACCAATGAACTGTTTAAAGGATAAAAACACAATCGTCTGCATAGATCTTGGTGATTTAATTATGTTTACCCAAAAACTAACTGTATTGGTTGTTCTTAAACCTGTATTTACTAACTGTTCCTTGTGCTAAATGCATAATGGTCTATTAAAATAATTATTGAATTATTATTATATATGCTTTCAGTTAAAGCTTTCTGTGGCTTCCTTTTCAGGGTCTTCAGATCAACAGTATCTACAATTCAAGACTTCTTTGGAGACTTCCTTTCCTAAAGACTTGTTCGGGTGGCAGGACTTGACTGAGGTTATTACAGTAAGTGTAATGAATTGTTTGTCAAATTGGACGATTCACACTATTTTATTTAGGAGATCTGCTTAGACTGGCCTTGTATTCATTTTATTTTGTATAATTGCGTACTCACTTACCTTTTACTACTAGCTAGCTACTACTAGCTGCAATCAGGAGATATTTTGTAGTCTGCCAGAGTTACTGTCAGGGTGAATGTTTTTCGACACGTGTACATTATATTCTGCTAATTTTATTTTAACTGACAAAAATACTCAAATAGTAGAAAAAGGTTAGTCAAGAAATACCGCCAACGCATCTCCAGCTGAAATCACAAATTCTTTTTTATATATTTTTTTTACATTTCATATATGGCTTAAATAAATGAGATTCATCATAAAGTAGTCAGCTTTAGAGGTTTTGGAAGGTGTATTTGTTTGCGCTAATCTAGGCTAAACACATCTCGGGTGCTTGGCGCACAGACATGAGATTGATATTGATCTTCTCCTCTCGGTCAGTGTATTTCCTAAAATGTGTATTCCTATACGCTGTCCCAAAAACATTTGAAGTATACTCTAGCACTTATTTCTCTTTGTACGTCTGTTTTATCCAACCTTCACAGCAGCTGTAAATTCACCGACCTCTTATCATGTATTGCACAGTGTTGTAAATTATCACTCAGCTCTTGTGATGGTGCAGATTTGTGTTTGATGTTTGGTTCTCGGGTGCAGGACTGACACGCCCGTCTTATTTTTAATAATTTCTGGACGTGGTTATGAAGTGGGTCTGGCTGTGTGTGTGTGTGAGTGTCTCTGGCTCAGCGTCACATTCTGACATTCGCTGTTGGAATGCAGAGTGGGAGTGAGCGGCTGGGAGGTCAGAGGTCAAAGAGTCTACAAAGAGAGTGATGCCGAAGACACTCAGAAGGTCTCCTGAAGCTGATGTGGGCTGCAAAACAGGAAGCCAGCAGTTCAGATTAACTGCATGTAGATCTTCACGCTGCTGGAAAAACAAAATCCCTGACAGATTATGTAACTGGAAATATATGAAAACAAAATACTGAGGTTAGAACTACAAGTTATTAGATTAATATTATTTATCTTCACATACACAGGAATTGTAAAACAAAGTTCATTAGTCCTTATCTTGGGCAGGCTCTCACAAAAAAGTCAAATTAAAAAGTTATTAATAAGAATTTGTAGGTGAATTTAAAAGCCACTGATTAATGTACAAATGTTTTTGAATGCACAACATGCATCAATAATATAAAAAAACTAATAATTAAAGACATTAATCATTAATTCATTCATTATCCATACTGCTTATCCCGAAGCCTATCCCAGCTAACATTGGGCGACTAATTAAAGACAACTGAGCAAATTGAAGAAACATAAGAACTATAAAAATGACTACAATCACTAAAGTTTGTGGGACGAGTACAACAAATTATTCTAGATTCAATGTTTTTTTAGATTCGCATCTTTTTTTGCACATCTACTATTTGAGTATTTTATTTTAGATATTTCCAACTTACATGCTGCACTTTGACGCACCTAGAAATTGCATCTGTCAGAGAACAAGTTACATATTTGATGGTCTCTCCATGGTCTCTCCATGGATTCTTTGCTGTTTTTTTGCCAGATTGTTTCAAGTCATCTAGAGGCAGATGTTTTTAATCCCGAATCCTGCAGCTTTTCAGTCTCACCAGACAATTCTTTGCAAGTAATCAGCTGCATCTCATCTTCTGAATATGTGAGCTTGTGATTTTCTATTTCTACTTCTATAGACCTTTTGTTCCAGTACATAACCACGTTCCTCCCCTCCTCAGTACTAGAGCTATAAAAGATGTCAGGACCACCTGGTCTTGATAACCTTATGTTACATGGTGTGGTGGCCAAGTGGCAAAGTGTTGGTCTCGTAACTCAAAGATCATGGGTTTAATTCCCATCTATTCCTTTCCATCCTTAATTTTGGTCTCGGCTTGAATCCTGATCTCAGCTGTAGGTCTATGTTGGCAGGTCCAAGTAAAGTCAGAAATTATTGTATTTTACCAGGTTAAAAGTTAAAGCCATGTCACAAGTCTACCGCTCTGCCTTGATGTAGGCCAATGTGGGCGTAACGCAAAAGAGAGAGGCAGAACAAAAAGTATGGTACAAAAAGTTTATTTAGTAACAGTTTTGTAAACATTTGAGGTAAATGAACATTTACATCAACGTGTTTTTACAAAAGAATCATTCATACACAAGGCAGTTCTCTTGTTTAAGACAGCATTGAAAACAGGTTGCAGTTCTGAGCATTGAGATGGTTCCTGCTCCCTGACGAGCCAGAGAAGTCATGCTCTGCACGACATGTAAGAGGAGAGAGTTTGGAGGAGTCACGGGAAGACGCCGGTCTTTGAACACAACATCCTGTCAGGGCTTTGTGTGCAGGGTTAGGGAAGGGCCAGCTACCCAGCTAACATTCTCTCAACAGTGGAGTCGTCCGATATGATGTCTAACCAGCGGCCCAAAACACCCCAACAGTTTTTTTCTCTCTGTGTGTTGTTTTTAAAAATCTTCAAACTCGTCATTATCTGAGCTTGAGACGAATAATAGTAGTAGTAATAATAATAGTTTCTTTTTTCAATACTGCCTTTTCCGTGAAGAGCCACTGTGTTTTAGTTTTAAGACATTTTTTCCTTTGAGGATCTCGGAGATGGGCAGTTTGGCGTCATGCTCTCTCTCTCTCTCTCTCTCTCTTTCTCATTCTCTCTCTGTCATTCTCTCCCTCGCTCTCCCTACTCCTACCAATATTAGCATTGCAGAACAGCAATTTTCTTTCCTAAATGTGCAAAACTTTATCAACTACCAAAATGTAAACTTTAGGGATCAAAAACAAAAGCAGATAACAAAGTTTTTGTTGTCATTTTGAACAAGAAACATGGATTTGGAAAGGCCCCGTTTAGTTATGCGTTGTATAGGTGTAGGTGGATATTCTCCTCGTTGTTTCTGTAAATGTCATTTAAGGAACTGAAGTAAGATACAGTGGTGTGAAACATTCCACCTATATGGGTACAGACACTCTTACACCATACAGTACCATCATTAACCCTCCCGGAAAAAAAAAATACAGCTGGTACCATTTTACACTGTTACTCCAGTGTATTAACCTGCACATTAACTGCTGGAAAAGTACTGTTCCTATAAAATACTGTGCACAAACATATTAGTACTTAATTGTGTTGGTATGCCCTGTGAGTGCAATATGTCCAATGCAGATTACTGAGTTTTCCCACAGTGTTACTGTGTATTTGAGGTGAACTCGTGGGATAATACAGTGGATTAACGTTGTGAAGTTTAAAAATAACCGGTTTCTTGAAAGTGAGCGCCTGGGTTGTGAACGAACCAAACAGCACAGTAACACAACAGAGACAGAGAACTGCAGCTGCTGATGAATTCAGATAACGGTTTGGGTTTCTAAAGATTTCTAAGAACCAAGATGAACACAACAAAATAGAAGCCGTCAACGTCGACTGCACCACGGCGTTTTGATACTCGCGATGCCAATCATTTGGGGTTTGTTTGTTTTTTTTAAATCGTAGCTGTTTCACAATCACAAACTGACTACAAGTGTGCAACTTATGAGTAAAATTTAATTGAGTTTTTTTTTTTTTTTTTTAAATAGCACTTTTCAGAATAAAACCAAGGAAGAAGCACATAAAATGTGTGATGGTGAAAATCATTTAACGCCAATAGTTGCGCTCAATCTTTAGGTATGATGATTAAAAGGGGGGGGGGGGTTGTGGGTTTGAGGGCAAAGATATCTGCCAGCAGTCTAACTAAAAAAAAAAAGAAGCAGTTTCAAGTCTAACCAAATAACTTAGGTTGTTTCTCTGAATGAACGAGCAGAATATTGTTATTATTTATATCAAATGGTGGCTGCAATGTATTTAAATAGTATTTTCAAGATTCTTTGAAGGCAATATCTTGTCATTTGTGCAGTTAGTGGAGAGCATGTTTCTTTTCAGACATGTTGACTGAAGGCGACACCGACAGGCCGGCGTAAGGGACTCTGCTCCTGTTCCACTCTTTTGTAAACTGGTGTTCGTGGAGACCCAGGTGCATTTGGGCATCACAGGGATGACGTCTACCAGCAGCTTTGACCCATATCCCCTCCGCACACTGTTTATTCTGAGGTTTCTGGGCACATCACATCAGTCCATTTCTATCCATTCCACCTCAGTTACATTATGTATTGTCTCTGTAGAAAGCGATGCAATGGATCATGGGTAAAACCAAGCTAGCCAGCTTTGCCATGCGAAATTTGTCAGTGAATCGGTGAGTTGTAGGGCTCCACATGCTGGCGTGCACAACTACGAGGAACACAAATAACAAATGTAGTGTTTGTTGATGAAATTAGTTCTTGGGTGAATGCTGACATGTAGTGCAACACGCAGTGCATGTTTGCGCTGCCGATTTGGCCGTGAAATCAGATCAAAATGATGACCAAGATATATATGCGAATTGTCTGGCTACACATCAAATAACTGATCTGTACAACAAAGCCGGCCACTTGCTCTTCCTCCAGACAAGATAAAAATATATTCAGTCATTATCATTTGGAATAATTAGTCCTCTAGGCTCAAAAAAAATAGAGAAGCCCCATGAGATCCCCCCCCCCCCCCCCAAGCCAAATACGTTGGTGAGATGTGTCCGTTTTGATGCAAAGTTATGACATCACAACGTCATTCGCTCCCTCCACCTCTGTGAGCGGAGCCTCCTGACTTTATAGCACTGCATGATCACATTGTGTGCATAAATTAAGAAAAAAAAAAACTACTTGCCTCAACTGCTCTGCAACTCACCGATTGCTCTAAATCAAAGACGACTGCTGACCAAGTCATTTCCCATTTTCTCCAGTTCTGCGTTCCTGTCTCTCGTCGCCTTGCCTCCTTTTGTTTTTCGTTTTTTTTGTGTTTTTGTATTTTTTTTGGGGGTATTTTTTGCTTTATGCATGTGTGATTTCTTTTTAAATTATTTTTTTTGTCTGAGAATCACTGTGTTTGTGGGTGAGGTTGGGGCAAGTGGGCTGTCGGTCAGGGAGGGTTTAGGAACATGACAGGGCTGAAGAGATTTAGACAGCCAGGTCGCTCGGCCTGGCCCTGATGCTGCTGCTCTTGCTGGCCCGACTGAGCCGCCGAGGGTCTGTGCTGACCGTTACTGGAGGCCTGTGCATCTCCACTGTGGTCGTGGTGATGTGGCAGTCCTCCTGCTCGTCCTTCCCCCCACTCCAGCTGCCTGCGTTGGAGGCAGTGCCAGGACTGCTACTGCTGGAGGCGGCAGTGGCAGTTGTGTTGGTGTTACTGGTGGTGGTGCTGGTTGGAAGCAGCAGAACAGCATTGACAGGCTGCTGCCCGTTGTCGGTTCTAGTGGAGGAAGAGGAGGATGGGGAGGGGGAGGTGGCCTTCATCTCCCGAGTCTGCTGCTCGGTGGCCAGGTTGGCCCAGTTCTGCTGCGTGGCCAGCCTGTGGTTATTGTTGTTGCTTATGTAGTAGTGGGAAGAGGGGGAGGGCTGGCGGAGGGACTCCTCCTGCTGGAGGTCGTCCATCTTGAACTCCGCTACTGAGGGCACGGCTGCCGGCCCCATGGGCGGCAGGAATGCCCCGCTGCCCGCCGTCACATCTGTGTAGTTGGGAGGGTAACTGAGGCTGGATGGGGCAGTTCTGGAGGCCGAGGCCAAACACTCAGGCTCTGCGATGTCGACGCGGCGCAGCGACTCGTGGTCGGGGGCAAACTCATTTGTCATGCCCTGTTTAACTTTCTTCCATCCAAGGTGATAGATCTCTAACAAATTCAGCAAAAGAGACACGCAAGCCACCACAAGCATAAATATAATAAAAATAGTCTTTTCAGTGGGCCTCGATATGAAGCAGTCAACGGTGTTGGGGCAGGGCCACCGTGCGCACTTGTACAGGGGCCTCAGCTGGAAGCCATAGAGGAAATACTGGCCCAAAATGAATCCCACTTCAAATATGGTCTTGAAAATAATGTTAAACACATAGGTACGCAGCAATGCGCCTCTGATACGGATTTTGCCATGCTCGTCCCTGATTGGCGGCTTCTCCTTCTTGCCGCCTCCTCCTCTTGCAGCATCTCCACCATTTCTATAAAGGAGTTCTTTCTCCTCTTGGAACCTGTTTGCTTTGCGCATCTCCTCCTCCTTCTCTTTCCGCTTCTCCTCCATGCGAACGATGTGTAGCACATGGCCCAGGTAGATGAGGGTCGGCGTGGACACGAAGATGATCTGCAGCACCCAGAAGCGGAGGTGCGAGATGGGGAAGGCCTCGTCGTAGCAGACGTTCTCGCAACCAGGCTGCTGGGTGTTACAGGTGAAGTCAGACTGCTCGTCGCCCCAGACGTCTTCAGCCGCGGCCCCCAGTACCAGGATCCTGAAGATGAAGAGGACAGTCAGCCAGACTTTGCCGATGACCGTTGAGTGCTCCTGAGCGTTCTCCAACAGCCGCCCCAGAGAGCTCCAGTCGCCCATGCTTCAAGATTTCTAGCCTATGGAGAAAGTACAGGCTGGAGAGGACAAAGAAGGGAGCAGTGGCAAAGCAAAAAGAAGAGACACAGACAGTGTGAGAGAAAGTTAAAGAAACGCTTGTGAGTCTGTTGAAAGTACTCAAAGCTGGTCTGGAACATTCGTCATTGCGAGTATCATGTAAGGCCTTACCCCGAGGTCAAACACTCCACACATGCGAACACATAAGAAGACATGGATGAGAGTGGAGGTGTCGACTAGACTCCAACATATTTCTCTCCTTCATAAAACGTTTAGCAGAACAAGGTCTCTATAGAAAACTGCCACGTAGGCGTCGGGTGTATATCGATAACAAATGGAAACACAGCATTCGCTTCAAACAGACGCATTTTAGCAGCTCGTTTGCTGTAAAGGCCACCTGTTTGACTGAACCCTGGTTCCCTCTCCCTTTCTCTCTGTCTGTCTCTCTCTCTCTCTCTCTCTGTATGTCAGGCCTGTCTCTCTCTCTCACATGCTCGCTCCACTGCCCAGCAGGCATGTGCTGAGATCAACATTATAATGTTCGCAAACAGCATTTAGCAGAGATGGGGCACACACACACACACGCACACGCACACGCACACACGCACACACAGAAACAAATTCTGACATACACACACACACACACACACACACACACACCACCCTCCCTTTCTCTCCCCCTCTCTCTCTGTCAGCTGTAATACTAAAGCCACATAGAAAAAAATGTACCGTAATTGCTAAAGATAATAATATAGGCTAATAACGGTGTGAAAAAGGCAAGTTATTTAAGATTCACACATCTGAAAGTGGAGATTTCAGATATTTAGCCTGTAAAATGTTAGAAGAATAACAACTAGGCTTTGTTGTTCATGTCTTTAAATATCTTGTTTCGTTTAAAAAGCAAAAAGAAGTGCTCCGAACCCCAAATATATTCAAAAGGCAATGATATAAAACTGAGGACGTGAGCAAATGTGCATATCTGTAAAGCTGAAACCAGACGGCGTTTGGCAACTTTGCTCGATAAATAATTTGATTAATCGGTTATACAAAGTCGTGCCAATAGAGTTTCTGTTGATCTTCGTTGTTGCTTAATGTCACAGATTTAACACCACGTTTAGCCATTTAAATAACCGTCTCAAACTACATATTTAAGCTCAAGTTAAATGTATATTTACAGATGTGTCGCCTCTTCTGTCCTCTTAGACAGGTGGCACAAAGCAGAGCCTGTTGTTGTTGTTGTTGTTGTTGTTGTTTACTTCTTCTAGACAGTGTGATGTACACACACACACACACACACACACAGCAGAAACTTACTAAAATATTCTTGTGTTGAGGGTAACAGATCCATCGACTGGGGCTCACAACACGTACGACAGCTGGAAGAGAGAAGGAACAATCACTCGTTTCCTCTCTTTGGGACAGATGCTGCACGTGAAGAGGTCAGCACATATTCTGACCGAGGGGGGGGGGCAGTGTGCGTCCGTCATACCTTCAGACCGGAGATGTCAAACTTTTAAGAGCAAATCCGGCTGCCATCGTTTGAGTGCGGTGCAACGCGTCAGATCCCCCCCTGACTCCTCAGCTGACTCCTTCTTCATCTGTTACTCCTTTCCCCGCAAACTTCTCCGCGCGTGTGGTCAGACAGTCAGTCTGTCTGTCTGCCTGCCTGTCTGTCTGTTTCCGGGCCCTTTGCTGCTGTCAGTTTGTGGGTCGGACGCGGGACTCGGGGACCCGGAGCTGCCTCCCGCTTGCAGCCATGTCTCTGCGCTGTCACGTTGCGTGTCCGTGCGTGAGTGAATCCACAGAGTCACCAGTCACACCCCGCCAGCCTCCCCGGGACCTGACCAAAGGCTGTGCCCGAACCCTGAGCATGCTGCGACCCCCCCCCCACCACCCAAAGGTGTCCCCCTGTAAAGGAAACCTCTTGAAAACGAGAAACAGCACCACTGGATGGTCCCGAGGTCACTGTAACCTCCAAAGGTTGGGGCCCGATGGAAACGTTGCTCCTCAGATTCTTGAAAACAGGACATCTGGTGATTAAAGGGAACAGATGTCGGGTCACCACGCAGGGAAAACAACGTCCCACCCAGCGGCTGGCCGCAGGGAGGCGCCCTGGGGCCCTGCGGAGCACACTGACGGACACACGGGCCGCACACACGCCGTGTTGTTTTTACTGGTTTATCAGAGGCGAAAACAAAAACAAACAAACCAAAAAAAAAAAGTCTCAAAACAGCAAAAAGACTCCGAGGGTCAAAGTGCGCGTGTGATAAAAAAAACCGCAGCATGAAAAATGTCAGCTGGCTGTTACAGAAAGCAAGAGGTCAAAGGTCAACGTAGAGCGGACGCACAAAACAACAATTTTTTTTTTTTTGTTGTTTTTTTTAAATCGCAAACATTTCTGCGCTCGTCTGTGACTCGGCGTCAGCGTCACGGTCCGCATCCGTTTCGTGACGCCAACGTGTGTCACGCGTCCCTTTGCGACCTTTTTCTAATCGCCGGATCACTTCTCTCTGCACAGCTGTGACTAATCCAGCTCGGCTATTCTTGGATGGAGGGGGGACAAAGACATTGTCACTTTGAGATCGGCCGTAGTGCCTCACGTTTGGGGGGGGGGGGGGTCGAGCGCTGATTAGCGCGGCGGCTAAAATAAGGCGCTTGCTGACAGCTGATGCAGGCAGGCTGATGCAGGTCGGGCTCCGCCGCGATGCACCTCTGGGCAGGACGACGTCTGCGCGGCGGTTCAGCAAGGAGCGCCGTTAAGAGCATTTGTTGGAGCCGTTCGTTCACTTGTGACATTTAAACATTCGGTTACTTGTTTATTTTGCTGCGGGTTCGTTTCAAGAGTGACTTTGACCGCGACATTAAAAAGGATGCCGTTGTCTTAGTTAAGTGAAGTTCCGGGCAGCGCGGGGCCGCACGAGGCGATGCTTCGCGTGCGGGCAGGAAGGGGCCAGTGGCGTTTTTAGGGCGAGAGAAGGCCGCAGATGCAACTGTCTGCTTGTTTGCTTGCTTGCCGGTTAAATCAGCGCGGACACTGGACTTGTTTGCTCCCCGCGTGAGACTCGTTCCTCGGCGGCCTCAGTCACAGTGTTGCTGCGTGTTTCCGCCACCACAACAACACTGTCGGGCGGATGGTGACTGTGATGGAGACTCGTGGCCGTAGACCGCGTAACATACTTCAAGCACCTGGACTGGAATTCAAAACACAGCCTGTTGCTTTAGCACCACTCAGTATTTTGTAAATTCATATTTCTGTGACACGTAGAGTTTGTCTTTGCCACCCAGATCAACTCTGCGATTCCAGTGCAAAGCAAGCCATTCGCAATTATTCGGTGCAATCTGCTGGAGATGGTGGCACCTGCTGAACCTCGCATCTTATTTTTTGACGTTTCTGACGCCGTGCGAAAAGTATGCAACACGTTCTCCGCGTATTTTGGGTTCTTTAACTCGTGCAAAGAAACGCCAGTGGCGTGTCCAGACATTTTTTCCTGGGGTGGCCCAAGTGGGGCACTGACTTCTACAGGGGTGGCATAAAGTCTAATGGACCTCGGACCCTCTCGGGGGCCAATCTTTCCCCCGGAAAGAATAGTTTTTCTATTTTAAAGTTGAATGCAATAATCTGGTGCAAATTAAGAGCAAGATTAAGAGGCTAGATCTATGATGAATTTGTGCTATTTTAAACAGGATTGTTCTCTTGTAAACAATTTAATCGTCTTTGGATGGACCTGAACCTTAAACTGCTCTGTATATAAAGTAGTTCAAACTAGCTCCATCTCCAGCTGCCACAGTAACATGCTGCTGACACTCATATTTCAGTATTAATAATCACATTATGTATAATAATATATCAGAGAGACGAAACCACTACTTCAAGCTGATATATTTAGCCCAAACGATACTGTACCATTACTTAAGTAGGATTTTACATGCAGGACTTTTACTTGTGAGTATTTGTACATTGCTGTATAGGT